>VOMN01110445.1:0-37402 GCA_014899125.1 Orchestia grillus
TGCTAGATAATCAAGGATTGGCATTTGCACAATATCTGAATGAAGAAAGCCATGTTGCTTTGCCTATCTTCCAGGAAGACAACTGCCGGGTGCATCGTGCGATAACTTTCAATTATTGGTATGACAGGCATTCAGATTGGCAAGCTAAGTTCCCAAACATAACCCGAGAGAAAATTTGTGGGATCACCTAGAACGAAAAGTTAGACGTCTAGAAAATTGTCCACGGCTGTCACCGCACTGCTAGATCCGTAGACGCTGAAGTAATTTAAAATCGACGAGGTGCGTATTAAGCACTGACACTTGCAGACTCAATGCCGCACAGAATTGCAGCCATCATTCGTGCTTGTGGAGGCTCTGTATCGTATTAGTAGCCGATGACTAATTTTTTGGAAGGGGAGCTTATTTGAACTGTGATTTTAAACGGTGACTGCTAATAGATTTGCTTGAAAATAGACAATGCTAGAACAAAATGGACTTATGACAAATCTTTTCTTTTATACAAGGATTGTATCACAAAATTTTGGGTCCATAAATTGATTTCTCCACTTACGACAAATTTTTGTATGGTATCGTGATGACTCCCACGAATGGGTTAACGATCCGCAAATTGTACCTGATTAATTTACGATCACAAATGCCAGCACTAAGCCAGAATAAGCATACATTGCTGTTTTTTTATGTTGTTTTATTACACGTATAAAGGATTACGAGGCATTAATTTAAATTCTAACGTGGAATGAAAGGTAGTTTTCATCGCACCTTATAAAATAGACCGCAACGGTTTGTAAAGTTATCGGGATGGACGACTTCGAAATGCCACAAGCTGACGCTGTGCAAGAGGATTCAATGGAGGCTTCGGGAAGAAGAGGAACAACTTAACGAGTTCCGTGAAGAGGCAGTTAATTAACTGTTTGCGTATGAAAACTTAGAACTAATTTCATTTTTAGTTCCTCATTAGCAGTTTATCTAATGTCACTATCCATCGATACTCTATAGGGATGGTATGGGGTCATAATTAATGTTAGCTATATATTTATGGCATTAAAGTTCATTAGGTTTGAGTTCATAGAATTGTCGGAATATAGCACTAGCTTTGTTGACACGAATCTATTTAACGTTAAGCGATGGAAAACAATTGATGAATAAATTTATTCCTGAGTTTGAAATTCATGAGCCCATTGGTTACGGGCCGAAGATTTAGTAGTTCAGTCAAAAACATTGAATTCCTAATGAAATGGGTTAGAATTATTTCAATTTTTAGTGAAACTAGTTCCTAATATATTCTTCATCTAATTCTAATATTTTATCTCTCCAGCAGGAGCTTCTAGGAAAAAATTACATTTAAAAACTATGAAGTGAAATAAGATATTTTATGAATAACTTGGAAGTTTCTTTTATACAGATTGCGATGTGTCGAAGCCAGTGAAATCGGATATAGTTGCACATTTATCTGCCAAGTTGTCTCAGTCTCGTGGGCGTATTGTTGGTTGATCCCCATTGAGTTCCCATTCGCATTTCGCTTATTTCGATGCTGATGGCTACTTGAAGCATCAATATTGCCACCACCAATGCCCAGGTCGGTGGCTGTAAAAGCCCCAGGATCCAATTGAATGCAGAGTTCAACACTCTGGAAAATTCAAGTGAACGTGAATGTTCCAGAAAAGTGAATGGGATAAAATTACAATTGAAAACTAAAAATAGGCTTCATCGAATAAAAACAAACCAGCACATTGATCTACACGCGGATATAGAACCTGGAAGTAGGAGGACTACTCCAATTTTCTTGAATGCTCTATGAAAGAATGTGGCAGCTGCGAGTTCGCATGGAATTTGCAAGTGCCTGTTTAAGCTAATTTATAAACCAGTGTCGAAAGTGTTCTTAATCAAATTATATCACTTCAGTCACTGATACTTCAATTCTAGTGTAAAAATAACTAAATATAGAAACTAAAATTCGCTAGTCAACTGCTAGTTCGCAGACATTCTCCAATTCTCCCAAGAAACACCTTCAATAAAATTAAAAGTATTTGTCATAAATTATTCAGTAAATTTCATGAAGCGTTCAGTTTATTTTCGTTTAAAGTTTCGTTTACCACCGTAATTGGCGTTAATTCATCAATAATTTCATCCATACGTTAAGTCTTTGAAGGCTTTTCAGGCGTACCGTTACACAGTTCTTTGACTGAAGCTTATGAATATAAACAAACCATGTGCCACTAGAAGGTTCTGTTTTACTTATTGAGGGCGCTAATAAAAGACGAACAGAAATTGAGACTTTCAAGCTTGGAAGCTCGGTGAAGAAATGGGTCATGTTCAAACGGTTCCGAATATGCGAAGGAGCTGTCTGATTCGTTCAGTGACTTTCGCCTGTTATGCACCTGAATGGACCCAGAACTCGGGTCCTTGCTGTCGGAGAACATGCTCGTAGTACCGTCACTTGACATACCCATATTAGATTTCAGCGGATATGAATAAGCATGTACATTATGTTATTTTGCTGACTGAAAGAAAAAATGTTAATTGTTGTTATCATATATGATACAATCATATCCGCACAAAAATTTTACGTTATTTATTATTAAATGAGGTCATCAATGTCGGCTTTGCTTGGGAACCCTTCATCGTTCCCAAGAGCCTTACATGTATCAACTGGCCTCACAAGTCACTTACTTATATATTTATGTCACTATTCCTTTCAAATGTCCTCAAAAATTCATTCCAGGGGCAATCAGTATCCAGATTTTATTTTGGATCATTTTCAATGACCACAGCTGATGAAAAAGAGCGCTCTTGTAAATAAGAACCTGGCTGGTAAGAATTGAGAATGACTCGTAGTAATTTTATTGTACTGGCTCCAGTGATATTTCTACGTGATACGAGTTTATTGAAGGTGTTTTCTTGACCTTCTTTGAAATAAAAGAAATAAGAAATTCTCTGGAATACAATAATAAAAGAAAAAGGGTATTAATTACTCTTGAAACGGATGAGGCCACGTAAACGGACTGCTTGTTTACAAGGGTCTCCGCATAGAACTTTCCCTCGCACTCATTATACTTGCGTGGACTGCGGAAAGTAGAAGTGTATTAGCAGGGAAAGTGTGCGCAGCAATGGAAAAGCCAGGCCGCAACGATGCAGGAAGCGCAGCAAGTGCGCCAGGTGGTGCTCGCCATAATACTGTGCTCTTTGATAATTATAATGGTAGCCACTACTTCATCGTTCACACGTTATACAGTATGCTCAAGCCTCCTTCATCACTGCATTTGTGAAAGTGTAATACACAATCGTATGCTTGAAACTGCTCATTGAAACTATATAACTTAAATATTATAGAACATCAGTACATGAGTAACATGAGTTTTCATTATCAAGTTATATTCTAAATTATATGATACCAAAATTAGGAAGTTAGAGTTAATAATGTGTCAATGGCACCCGTTAGATAAACTTCGAATGATTTATGAATTTATTCTGGATGAGTCAAATACCGACTTGCACTTTTCGCTGTCCTAATGATAAGAGTGCGGACTAAACGTGAGGCTTGGCAAGGTGAAAAAATGCATCGGTTAGAAATGTACCGTCACTTACCCATAAGTTTGAGGAAACTCAGATGTTCAGATAATGTTATTGATAATGATACAACAAATTATGATGATACTTATGATAACGTAACCCATATTACATTGATAATAATTATATCTTCGTTACCAATATTAACAATTATGGTAACCAAGCATGAAAATCAGAATAATAAAATATTCTATTTTGCATTGGTTATGCACGTATTTATTGGTACACGGAACCATTTAAAATTCTAAATCTATTCTTGGAGAAATCTGAGGCTTGGAAACGTTTAGGATTTCCTTGAAATGGGAGTGGATCTACTAATCTTTTCTCTCAAAATGAACCTTCATTCGGTATCATATTCATGTCAGTCCTCGTGTTTGATTTTCATCCTGGCAGTTTTCGATACTGAATTTTAAATAATGATAAGATCATTCTCTATAATTCCTCACTTATTAGCATTTCTTTGGAAGGCCCTTTACCCCTTTTTGGCTTTAATTTTTTTAAGCACTGACAATTTCTTCTAGCTTAGAGAAGTAAGGAAAAGAAAGAAGTGCGCGTATAGCTGAGCTTCTAATTCGTTCGACGAAAAGCCAGAGAGGGTATTAAGTCTGATGACGTTAGAACAGCTCTGGGAGCACTTGCCGGCTGTTCACAGCATGTTGGCAGCGGTGGTCTTACTACTTGCACGAATGAGTGAACTTGTGAATGAAAACGTACGGCTTATGGTGTGCTACCATGACTATACAGTGGAATGAGAACTACGCTAAGACGATTATCGCAATGATTCCCGGTCCCAGTTTAACGCCCTAAAAGCCTAACTATCAGGAAAGAAGAGAGAACTATGAATAGTATATGAAACACTATTAATCGGAAAATGAGTCCTCGAAAAGATAAACCACTAACAAAAAATAGAACGTTTCGAACATTTGCTCATCATTAGGTGTTAAAGTTCAATTAAATTCATCTTGAAGAAACGAGGAGCAATAGCAGAATAAAATATTTCTACAGTAAAACAAAGAGTGATTAACTATTTACTTCCTAGGAAAAATTAAAATGAACTGACCAATAGAACCTAAAGTTTTCTGTATGATCCAACTACCAAATTATTTTGATTCTAAATTGGATTCCTCGCTTATTTTCACGAATTTGTGACAGCGTGAAGCGAAAGTATCGTTCATGCCTACAGGAGTAACAAAAATTTACAAGCCAGATTTACTAAAATCCGCAGATAAGCATTGTTAAATAAATAATTTTAAAGCAGGAAATGAACTTTTATTGTTTTTAGCTACGAACTTCTCTTTTATGACAGAAAACCGGTAGTTTGAAAATGAAAGATACTACTCGTAAGTCTGCCTCCAACTTGTGTTGTTGCTTACTTGAGGTAAGCGACTCAGAGTTAAAGCTGACTTGAGTATGACTGCGCACACTACGGAAGTAAATATATACCATTTCAGTTGCGCATATAATAAAACAGATCGCCATGAAAAACTTAGTAAACCAATATTGACCTAAGGTCATTCTTGCGTGAAGACTTCGCTACATTATTCCTACTTGTGATACAGTTCATCGTGGATAATGAACATAAACTTGAGAGTTACATATTGTATTATTAAGTCATTTTATTCTTTTTTAGAGACCATAAAACTACTTTTTAAGAGACAATACAGTTTCAGCAGAGAAAAGATGCTAAAAATCATCTCTTAATTGGCAGCATAGTACCGAGACTAATTCCGCTTTTGATTCGTCAGTTTATCAGAATACTTATGCGTAATTTTCCTCTTTGAATTTATATGTATGTAAACTGTGAAATTTCCGGAAAACTCTCTTTTTATTTTCACTATTCTGATGTCACTGTGTACACTATGACCTGTAGGTATCGAAACGCATCACGCAGGGCTGAGCAACTGAGCCAAAAGATGTTCACTTATTTTAATTTCGTCAGTCCAGAGAGTACGTTTTTGTGTTTCAATTTAAATCTACTATCGGAGCAACAATTTTCCTAATCAGCGACTTGAAAGACTAATTTGTGTTATGCAGCTCGAGCAATTCAAAAACTTCACACCGTTCAACGGCGTTCAACACAGTTTAACACCGTTCAATAACGGTCAAATATTTTAGCAGAATTAATGAATAGACGGGGATTTTCCTTTTCTCTCACGTATTCTTTACTAACTTCTTCTCTGATTTTCGTATTCTAAATCATCAATTAAGACATTTATTTTAATTTTTCGTTTCGTGATAGAATTTACCAAGTTGGACAACATATTGGAGCAACCCACTGAAGTCAGAAAACTAATGAATATGTTTGTACTCGTACATTTGATGTGGAGCTCGTACTCGTACTTTTGTGTACACTACATACTGAGCTACTTTGAGCGAGGCCATCGCCCGCACTTCCACAGCGCCGGACGCGTCGTGCTGGCCGCCTGCACCGACCTCGTGTTCACAGCGCACGCGCGAGCAGTCCCATACGAGCGAGTGCAACGAAGGCATGATAACGAAGTAGTTGTTAGCATGCGAGGTTTCAAATCTTCATTCTTGATGTACCACTAGAATTAAATTTTCACACGCATTGTGTACTAATAAGAATGTAACGATTGATCTTATAATTTGAGCTACAAATGAAACAATGAAGAGCACTATCACTCGTATTTTTTTAGGTATCGACACATCAAGATGTCCTTTAAAAAATTTTAAATTAAAAGAAATAATATAGTTATGGATTTTCGACCAATCAGAGACTCGAAATTTAGAAGATCATTATTGAGCGTCTACCAAGATACAACTCGTGGAAGCGCGAAGTCCTGCCTGTCTTTGACTGAAGCGCCCACAGTTAGCAGAGAGCTTCATGCGGCGAGCTCCTGAAGCTTAAACGCTTTCCAGCTTCAAAATTTTAGCTGAGTCACAGATCTGAGCATTTCTGATTCAGTGAAGAATACTTCATGATTAGTCAGCAATATTTGGTTCGCGATGATGAACAGAAGTAGAGTGCATACATTTCCTAATGTGTGTACTCCGCCTTCGTAAAAAGAGAGTCCATTAATGAGGCAAAGAATTTTCTGAGTGCTCACATGCATTTACACAGAAAACATAGTAACAAATGACAAAATATATTCAAATTTCTCACAGCAGTGCCTGGTAAATATCGAACGTCAAACCAATTTGTTACCATATCAATAGACCAGGGGTTCCCAACCTTCTTTGCCCCGAATCCCTGAAGAAATTTCATTCGAACCTCGCACCCCCTGAAATTTATATTTTGCTCAAGAATAAATTATGCAGATTCCGAATAATATTTTATCGAAGAAAGATTGTTAACTCATTAAACACAGGTTGCCTGGACTTCTATCGCACCCCGTGGAATATCGTCTCCCACCTCCAGGGAGTGCGAGCCCCCAGCTTGGGAACCCCAGAAATAGACCATGAAATAACTATCGTTTTAACTCCAATATCTATATCTAACATACACCAATACCTATATCTAACACACCAATACCTATATCTAACATACACCAATACCTATATCTAAAACACCAATACCTATATATAACACACCAATACGTGTATATAACATACACCAATACCTATGTCTAACACACCAATACCTATATCTTAGGGTTGTTAAAGCTGTTTGGTTTACAAAAGGTTAAAAGAGGGCAGGGTAGCAAGTACTGCGGCGGGACTTAGAGGCACAATAATATTATCATTACAAATAAGAGAAAATATACGTCGTAGATTCGCTAAATTGAAAATAAATTAGGACATAAGTTCGGCATTGTGTCCAGTTAGAATTACATCAAATTTAAATTTAGTTACAAAAAAATTGCAAAAAGAATATCATTCACCAATAGTCGAACCAAAATCAGCATGAAATGTGACTTTTATTGAGGTCTTAACCTCTAGCAACACACTCCTACAGATCATGACTAGTTACACACGTCGTATGTTCACAGTTTTAACATTAGTAATAACCAACAGCGCAAGTTAATTGTATGAGAGTAGGTCAGATAGATGATATGTTAGTAACAGTTGACATTGACTAGCACGATGTTTGGAAACAAATTACATATATTAAATGTAATTACACGAGTAACGACGACAATACTGACATTGCTCAAGTGAGGAAGCACAATACAAGCAGGCAGCTATGAACTGACACGACCGTTATGCACGAGAGTCGGACAGAGTCTGACGGGCCGACGGCTGCGGGCTGACGGTTCAGACGAAACGGGCGTCGCTAGTGAACCCACCTCAGAATTGCAAAAGGTCGACTCATTATGTTCACCTGAGGAAGACCCCAGATAGTATGGAGAAATAATTTTCAACTCCACAAATAAGCTGCAATTAAACAAGCTGTACAAAATAGCATAGAATGGCACAACATGAAGAACAATCGTCCGGATCACAACTTTTACGCAATGCAGACTGCAACGAGGATATACAATAGAGATTACATCAGCGAAGGATGCTTGTCCTGAAGCAGGAACTCTACGCTCTTGAATATTCGACGTACTTTCATCCCTACAAAGTTAGCATTTTCATGAAAACTACAGTAATTGAAGAATTACTACCGTTAAATGCTTGCCATTTTCCCGCTGGACGCCAGAGTTCTTGCTAGTTGGACTCGTGGCAGCGCTCCGTCCCACAACCGCTTCACGGCATCCGTTACAGTGAAAGTAATCAAGGCCAAGTACGAGTATTATGAAAGTCATCTCGCGTTATCGAACATCTCATTGGCGCGGTAATTAGTAATGAAAGCACATGAGCATAAAAGTATAAATAGTGTGTAAGCTGCTTGTTTCTAACCTTAGCTCTTAGCCAATTTTTTATAGATATTCCTTCTTTGTTGCTTTCTTTCTTACACTATCAAAAGGATGAAGCTCGTCGGCGATAACCTTAAAGTTTAAAAAGGAAAATTATGTGGTATAAGCTTGAAGTACGAAAAACTTATCTTCGTTTGTACTCAAACCCGTTAATGAATAAACTGATGCATTTTGAAATTCAAAATCAAAAGTAGAGGATACGAATTAAATCAATTTTTGGTACAGGCGGTAAGTAAATTTTAAAGCTCTATAGAATGGAAGGCAGGCACTCCCGAAGAAATACTACGTGGGAATTTTCCATTCTTCAAGTAATTCTCCGAATAAGTGAAACGGTGTAGCGTAATCCCGTATTCTTACGACTTCGTAAAAACGAAACTCGATTTTTATATTCATTACTGTCAAATGGATGCTTGAGAAATTTAATACTCAAAAGTGAAAACAACCACACATATATACATGCATCCAAGGTGTTATCAGAATTCTTTGAACAAACTTCATTATAAGATTCAGTTCGGTGAAATGAACATATTTTACGCTATAGAGGCATGTCCGAAACTGCTTAGTTAAAAAGTTATCTAACGATATCTAAAAAGTGCGAATGCATCGAATTTTAAAGCCTAGCGTCTAAGCGTTTGATCGGCCCTTACATCCTGCCGCAAAGACTAAATGAACGCATTTATTGGACGTTTGTCTGTAAGTTCTGCCACGGTTGCTAAAAAATGTCTCCTTAGCAAACTGTAGAGGAATGTGGTTACAACATGATGGTGCTCCGACACACTTCGCGCGCGATTGTTGTAATGCAGTCTTTCGATGATCGTTATCCAAACTGCTGGACTGTTGGCGGCAGACCCAACTCCTGGCCACCAAGTTCTTAGACATGACGTCCTTAGATTTCTACCTTTAAGGACACCTGAAGAGGTTGGTGTACGAAACACCAGTTCCGTTTGAAAAGATCTCATCGGCAGGGTTATTAACGCCTCTGCAAGGAGTACTGAAATCCTGGTGCATTCGTACGAGTTCGGCAATCATTGCGACGGCTCTTCCACGCCTGCGTCACAGCAGACTGACAGAATTTCGAACACGAAATATGAATACATAACCTACCTTCAAACTCTGAACTGTTCGTTCATAATAATAAACTTGCTATGATTTGGACTTCTTATTTTCCTATCGACACGCCCTAGGTTTCAAATCTCAATAAAGTTTTAACTAAGCATTTTCAGTCATACCTACATAGTGTGTAATGCGTTTATTTCACCGAAACGAACGCTATGTTGATGTTTGTTCAAATAATTCTGACACACCCTGTATATACGCCATGGAACACTTCATATAATTCAAATTAATGAAATATGGTAAAATTAATTCAAGAAATTTACTCTACAAAATAAAAGTGCGTTCTACACTTAGATTGTGTACTTTTTTAAAGAAATGTTTACGGCATGATAAAATTGTGAAGTTTCTGGATGAAAATGAACTGACTTGTGCATTTATTAAAAGCACAAGTAACCAAGAAGTTTGCTATTCATCACTTTCAAACGTAAGCCAACGTAATATTTGATCTAGTAATAGTGAACAGCTACTGTTCAAAAGCCCAAGTCATAGCAAGGAAGCGGCTCTAATTATAAGATGGCACGCCTCATTCTAAATATGCGAAAGCGTGAGGTTTAATTGACTATCTAATGCACTTGTTTTTATCTTCTTTTTCTCTGTAAGACGGAAAATGGGTCCAAAAATTAAAGCATAAACATATTTTTTTAGGGAGCATAATTGAATTTTTCGAGAAATACGTATACTTAACATTCTTCAGATTAATATATCCCACCAGGGACTGCCTCCAGCATTTAAAAATGAAAAAGATTGTAGTCGTCCATGTGAAAGAAGTTCCATCGAAGAAAATAACTGTACTTTGGAGTTTCCTATGAACTACTGCATCGTGAATCGCAGCTGAATTCACGATCCTATTGCACATCCTTATCCAACAAAAATATATAACACAAGCGTTCAAACGTTTGTAAAATAAGTCCACTAGTACTTGAACGCTGTGTTGAGAAAATCCATTGGACGACTGGTCCTACATATGGTAACAGAAGGATTAAGTACAAATAAAACCTGATCAAAACAGAACTACTCTCCTTGAATAAAAAGAAGTGCAGCAACTGCCACACTTCTTTCGCATAGAAATTTTCATGGAAAGTTAGACTGATGTAAAGCTCAGAAGGATTTGTCAAGAAATGAACTAGTGTGTTATACTACTCCACGAGTGCAGTTGATTTTTTTTTATTCATGACATGACGTCTCAAAGCGTGAAGGCAGGCAAAGTAAGCCTTTAGAACTGTGCTAGTCTCTTCAACAATGATGAACGGTGGAGGATCATCAATTTTAGAGCATTTTATTTTCAGAGAGGTCCATTTGTCTCATCGCTGACATGTATGGAAGGAATATTATAGCAGTGATCATTTGGATACCTTCGAAGATCAATTACATAATTCCACATAACAATCATCATAATCCAGACCCTGTTTACCCATTTTCATCAATTTTACGCCAAAGCGACAGTGAATTACAAAGAGCACAAATGCGATGTAAATTCTACGAACAGGGCTATAAATGACGTTGATATCTGAATTGTCGTAGTCAATCACTAAAGCTAAACTAAATGAGACCTAATGAAGGTGTTAGAGACAGTGGGAAATCGTTGACATAAGCCGACGTCTCTGCAATAGCTATAGCGATTTCTTTCGGAGAGTGGCTGACGACAATTTCAAAGGCTAAAACTATTGTATTTGGGTGAATTGTGACTGGCAGAAGCTATTTGAGGGCTCCATGGTGCACTAGCACCGTGCTAGGCTCACAGCTGAGAAGTAAGGGTTCGATTCCCGATTATTCGAGCCTATTTTTACGAAACCTCGGAGTGCTTCACTTGGAAAAGGAAGCTTAACCTGTTAACGGTCACCGCTCAGGTGGCCGGTGTTGCATTCACACGGTATGTGTAATCGTCAGCGACCGTGTGAATGCAACAACCACCGGAACGTCATATGATATCTATACCCGTTAACAGGTTAAACCTCACATTCCTCATCTCACTCATGCGCCACAAGTTACAAAACAATGAAAGCCGACCGATGCCTACTGTGTTGGAATTAATAGAGGTCCTTTCTTCCACTTCAAAACAAAGCAGGGACATTTCTTAATGGATACATATTTATGGAATGTTACAAGTATCAGAATAATTTCTTTGAGCACATTGTGTGGAATATGAAAATGAAAACGCGTGGTCTTTCATGTGGAATGAAAATATGCTTCAAAGATTTTAGATTTACATTAGTGAATTGAATTCAAGTATTTATTTTTCATACAGTCGAACTCATTGAATACAAATAAGGAAAATTATTGATTAAATGGCGTATGGAGACCAAAACAATGATGTCCAAATTATACGGGATTTCTCATATTGTTCAAAATGCTTCCTTGGTGAAATTCTATCCTAACTGATCCATAAATCTACGTTTTGAATTGATGATTTCGCTTTTCCTGCTTCAAGATAAATAGTATTAAATTCCATACAACCTTGTCTGACATAGAGCATGTTTTGAACAAAAATTCCATATAGATTTTTTCAACTTTTTCGAACATACTTCGCTGTTTTGTTAAATGAAAAAATGTATTCATTTCTTATGTGATCTAAAGACAATGTAAATATACAATTTATATGAAAAAATCACACTGCCTTGTCTAGCCATAGGATCAGTTCATCAGGAATACCAAATTACCGGACAATTGAAATTTTCCGTGTTTAAGGAATCCTGCTGTACTCACAATCACCAAAAATACATAAAAAATTATTAATCATAATTCAGCTACACGTTGTGAACAAAGGAAACAGTATGAGGAAGGAAATAAAAATTCATACTTGCTGTAGAGTCAGCTACCTAAAAACACGATGTATGCATTAAAAACTCTTAATAAAAGACTGGAGCAAACCCACTGGTTACGTTCAACAATTCTGTACACGAGTACATTTGCTTAATGATCCAAAGATTGTAATTCGGCCTATGGCTAGTCAAGGCGCGGAGAGCTTTACCATGAGAAGAGCAGGTACGGGTGAGGCAACGATCGATCAAGCGTCAGTACTTTAACAAAAGAACAAGGAACAATGCAAAGATGTAATAGTTCACATAGAAGTCCTGCTTACTAGTCTCTAGACATTTTTTCTAGAATTACAGCTCAAAAGTTGCATAAACTTGTTCATAATTTCCCTCTCTTCCACATACACGTATTTACAAATTAAACATTCACCTCACAACTCGGCTATAATTTGCATTATTTGAATATTCTTACAGTGATACTGGTACGCAACCAGTCCTTGCTAACTCGAGTACAATGACGAAAATTGTGGCACCAATTCTCACGCAATCAATGTAACGACTCTTTTCGGAGTTCCTCATGAATTTCCTCTGCATGCGAATTATATTTCTGTACGTGTAAGAATAGTCATTTTGAAATTCAGTTTGAATATTTTTTAGCTACTAAATGCTTATTTATCCATATCTGAAACAATTGAACGATGGAATTTATATCCCATTAATTATTATACCATATATTGATTTCCATTTCATATTGATTCCCATATTGCATTGATTCCCATATCATATTGATTTCAATGAGCAGTCTTAAGTTTAAACTGATAATTGAAACTCTAGTAAGTGGATAAAATCTTCAAGTAGAAATAATTTCCTTGACTTCATGCTCTGAAATGCAACACGTTGCCAAAATTTTTAAATCTAAAATTCTAAGTAAAATCAGTGGGATCACTGATGACTAATAATAAATCTTGAATTTTTATTCCAATTTCCCTTGAGTTTGTTAAATGCAATACAGCCGATTACAACTTTTAAACATTTTAAGAAATATTCCATCTTCTACATTATTCCTCCACGTTCAAGTCAGTTAATGAACTCCTTTACAATTCAATGAGGAAGTTACCTATGTGAATGTTCCGAATAATATTTCCTGGATCAATTGTCGTCAGTATTTCAGTCTTCGTTCGCAGTATTCGTTCGTTTCGTATCCAAGTTATGCTTCAAGAAACCTAATTACAGACAACGATGTCGTGTTACAGACCTTAGAGTTTCTCCCTACTGACGCTTTGATCCTAAAAATAGAGATCACGACGTGATTAAAGAACAATTTTTAAATGTTGTAATTAGGAAATGACTCTGGTAATCATAACACTCACTACTTTAGAAAAAAACTTGATATAAAAGAAACGCTTTGTGTATTCGGAAACTGAAAACCTTCTTAAATTATAACATTTAGTCATGCTAATGTGTGCCATGTGCAGTCAACCAATCTACCCTCGGCTGTACCAAACTTATTACAATTATTATTCGTCAATCAAATAATTCTTTCGATACAGTTCGTCCTTAACACTGTAAGTTGCAGGGCTGAGTGAGAACCAGTAACGATAGCGGGCGTGTCAGAACCAGCTACACTAGTGGCCGTGTGAGAACCAGTAACACTAGTGGTCGTGTGAGAACCAGCAACACTAGTGGTCGTGTGAGAACCAGCAACACTAGTGGCCGTGTGAGAACAAGCAACACTAGTGGCCGTGTGAGAACAAGCAACACTAGTGGCCGTGTGAGAACAAGCAGCACTAGTGGCCGTGTGAGAACCAACAACACTAGTGGTCGTGTGAGAACAAGCAGCACTAGTGGTCTTGTGAGAACAAGCAACACTAGTGACCGTGTGAGAACAAGTAGCACTAGTGGTCTTGTGAGAACAAGCAACACTAGTGACCGTGTGATAACCAGCAACACTAGTGGTCTTGTGAGAACCAGCAACACTAGTGACCGTGTGATAACCAGCTACACTAGTGGCCGTATGAGAACCAGCAACACTAGTGGATGTGCGAGAACAAGCGACTTGAGTGGGCGTGAGAGAACAGGGAACTATTCTTGTTAAAAAGTGATGTACACGTTTTTGATTTAAATAATTCAACGTTACTTTCTCGATTTAAAAATGCATAAATGCTCATTAGTAAGCGTCTGAGTTTCAAATTTAGCTCAAGAACCAAAGTTGGATTACGTAAAATAGAGGAGAAAATTGTATCCCTCACTTACATAAGGAAACACTAACTTGGTCAAGTTCTAGTGAGCCTCATGTTCAACTTGGAGCTGTGCTTCAGCAAAAGCGTTAAAGATACGTTGTCCTACTTTTGATCGCAATATTTTTTATGGCAGTATACCCGATTTTCAAATATTAACATCACTTGAAGCTGAGACTAGGGAAAATATGCGGGCACCTCTGTTACGCGGCGTGTCGTATTAACGCAGGAACAGTTTATTAATTTCCACGTTCTTGCTATGCTTGCCAGTGCTTGGTATTCGCGGTCCCGTTCGATCCCTTGGCGTCATGAACTAGCGTTGTCACCGACTTCCCCTCACTCCCAGCGAGGTTGATGGACGTCAGCAATCAGAAGATTCAAAAAGATTTCAAACTCCGCGTTTGGCTTCCATGGGATGCAATGGAGGTCCGTAATGACATTGCACACTAGGCCCGTCAAGTAATGCATTTGTAACCAAAACGTATCGAGTGGCACTTGAATTAAACTTGTACATCTTAGTATCATGTATTGTTCTTCGATATATTGTGCAATGTACAGCTCGAATGAAGTAATTATTTTTACAGTCAACCAAGAAGCATCCCATTATCCTCACCATGTTCATCGAACTACAACAAAGCTTGTTCTCTTTTATGTTTTCTACAAATTAATTCATATTTTCAATTGTGTTGCTAACGCTCGAAGATCATTAGAAATTATGTACGACTTACGCAAGAGCTTGGCAAAGTCATGCTCATGAGGAGTTTCAGTGAGTGCACAAGCTGATGGGAGATGCTTAACAACTTAACTAAACCCACCACCCTCCAATCGCCGCAAACAGTGGAGAGCCCAGCGTAATCTGTGGCAGAGCATGAGTATAAGGATGTCAGAGCCACCACGTTCCCATGGCCTCCCGCAAGTATCTCTCATGCCATTAGCATACGAAATATACGTCCTTCCTTGGTGTACAAAATGCCAGACATTCTCGTTCCATGGCCGCTGTGTCACTTTATGTCGTCTACTTGGAATTAGATGCAGCATTCCTCATGCTCTGGGAGACCCGTAACGCACCTCTTCAGCCAGGGGGCTGAAATTCATACGCTTGTCATCTTAACCGCCTAAATGGTGCCAAGTGATTATACGTGCAAAATATATGAATCTTGATCGATTTGAGAATAATTGGTCGAACGAAATCGTGCTAATGTCCTCGACTGAATGAAATAATTTGTACTTTATGACGGAACCACGCCCGAGCTATAGACGTGATGCATGGCCTCCACAGTCTGCTGCCTCCAATTATCTGGCCACGAGAGACGCTGTTATTTATTACGTCTTCTGGAGGTTACAGTCACTTAATTAAAACGGTCCACAAGTGTGGTAGAATTAACTCACACAACTTGTAAAATAATTACACTTCAGGCTACAACTTTCCTATCAATGATTCATTAGTAAGTAAATGAGGATTCAAAATAGCTCATCTACGTAATGTAGCATAGATCATGCACTTATTTGGAACGGCAGTTGACCATGCGAAGGGAGACAAATACTGTTATTCAGATCGAGGCGTTAAGGCAGTATGAAATCATGAAGAGGAAGTCGTAAAAGCGAGGGCTTTTGAAATTATACCAGCAATGCGACAGCAGTTTGCTCGAAAAATGATGACCGTTGAACACAAACGATGGCCGTAACCGTAACGTCCACTTCAGCGAACCCAAGCACTGGCCCTAACGGTGAATTTGAAATTTTACGAGTGAATCACAGAGGACGTGAGCAGCTTTCTACCGTTCTGAAGGCACCATCAATCACCACTTTTTGGCAAAAAAAGTATAAAGAGTACTGAAATTAATCCCGGGAATTCTTCTTTTATTTGACGAAGATATCATTGAAAACAAATGATTTTCTTCTTGTTAACTCTTTTCATAAACTGCATAATACTTAAAATTTCCCTTTACTTTCGGGTGAGTGTACTCGTGTACTACGTACTTTACTATAAAATGAGAAATTTTATGACTTTTCAACATGAATTCATAAGGTGACTTTTTTCCAAACTATGTAAAAGGCAGTTACTGTTTGTGCATCCTAGGCATCATGCGGGTTGTGAAACTGTACTTTGGGTAAAAGACAAAAAAAAAGATGAAATCAATTTGTGCATGGGTGAAGACGATGACAGAAAATCAACACTCAAGCTCCGGACATGTGAGCGCAGCGCTGGCTGGATTTGCACAACACTGCTGTGCTTTAGTGGGGCTCAATACGAGCGTGCAGTGCTATCGAGCTCGCATGAAAAAGTGCTGATCATATTTTAAGAGCGTCAAAAGTGGACGGCAACGCTGTACGTGAGACTGAAGTGAGCAGTGAAGTTTTGGGGAAACGAGACGGATAATATGCACGTGAGTGAGCTCATCGTAACTATACAAGTTTCCACCTCATATCCTCTTGCACCTCCGAGCTGGAGTGACTACCTCGACCCAGCGCAGCAACTGGAGCACAGCAGTCCGGGCCAAGGCCCTCCGGCAGCCCGGCGCGCCCTCTTCACCGCAGCCCGAGATGCGGGCGCAGTCATGACCCGACATGTTAACTGTTTCCACGCGCCGGTGACCTGATCAGCTCCCTGAAGATTCGCTACCTCAACTCATTCTGCCAGTCATGCTCACGAAAGACACGATCTTACAAGGGAACTTGATAGATAACGTAAATCATAAGAGCGTTGGTATATTTGTGCAGTCTACACATGCAAGCGTCACATTCTTAAAACTGAAATTTTTCAGATGGAATTTTTAAAAAACACGTAAAAATTTAACTTAAACTATTTAAAATTAACTTTTAAAAGTTAATTACAACGTTTAACCTTAACTTTCTAAAATTTTAACTTAACAGGGATATGCGAGTACAAATATAAAGTGAGAATATTTCATTCAAAAAGTTCTCCCGGTGCAAAAAAAAAACATTCTGTTAGAGAAATATTTCTTCTGTATGAAAAACGAATTAAATCGATGGATGTAAGGCTAGTTCTCGGCAGTTGAAATAGATGATTGCTATTGGGTCATAACAGGGCGTCAGATCAGCTACAAATTGATTGGAGTGTGTGGTAAAATACGTAGAGCACACAATGACGGAGCACGAGGTGCAAGAGATATTACTTAAACGTACAGGATGGTGCAAGAAAAATTTCAGGCTAGGTGGGTGTTGCTCCATCAACGGATGGAGTGTACAGTTTTCTTCTGCATGTTGTCTTCGCTAATATTCACGTAATAGTATGACCTCAAATGCAATCTCTATTTAATTTTGCAGGAAAAAAACGTTTCTTTACTCCTCTCGGAAAAAACAGTTGCTGAAAAATAATTGTGAAAATGAATCAAACAACGAAAAAGACTCAAATACATCTGATTCGTGTGGTTCTTTATTCAACGTACCATTCCATGTTTCGGTTCCTTATCAGCCATAATCATCAATTGCTGGTAGGATTCCGGTTACTTGTAGTCTATACACAAATTCATATTTTCATCTACATGTATCTTACAAATATTTACTGAATCGTCAATTGATGATTAATATATGAAGGATTTTGTAAACTCGGGTATTTACCAAATTGTCCACGTGCCTACAGATAATAGCACAAACAACGGAACGCAAAATTCTACTTAAAATTGTCGCCAATACACTTTCATGTAGTTCATATCTTCCTGTGCACTAAATGAACGCCACAAAATCATAAAAATGTATACGTTTTAAGGATGTTTAGTGCTTTGAACAGCATTGTGACAGCTTAGCTCAACTGATGTTTAAGATATTACAATTCATCAGTTACTACGTGATGTAATTCATCTTCTCGCCAAATTGTAGCGCATAAAAGCCATATAAACGAGGTTGTTGCTCCAAAACGATCGTGCCTCTATGGTCCCTTTGAGTTCAACGCAGGAGTCAGACGAGGGTGTTCAATAAATCGTAACAGTAAGTCTTTCCAGAATGTAAGTTCAGTGCAGCCTCAAAAAAAATCTAATTGCAAACTCGATTGCATACTTTGTCTACTTAAAATTTCCTGTGGCTCCATATTGCCCGCCGCTCTTAAATGAGTAATCAATGTGGTCTCACAATTAAAATGGCGACTCAAGATACTATTACAGTTCTTGGTCTCTGTGAAATAAAAAAGATAACATTTCAATGATTAACAGCGATACCCTATCTAACAAAAACTATCAAAAATAGCGCGGATATTTACCTCATATACTTCCAGCATTAATCGAAATCCACTTTATGAAACATTAATTAAAGCTTTTGACCATACGGCTTAAGATACGGCTTATGCTCCTCAGATACATTAGTCACTTATTGTTTTTGGAGGGTCTGCCAAAGAGGAAGAGGCGGGCCTGTGATATTCTGGATCTGTTTCAACTACACAGAAGTGGGTCATCTAGTTGAGGTATTCATCATACTAACCCAGCATGGCTTCATTGAATTGCTAGATAACTAATTTTCGCGATTTTTGCAGTATCTAAATGAAAAAAAGCACATTGCTTTGATTATCTTTGAGGATGACAACTGCCGTTGCATCCGGTTACAACTGTGATTAATCGGTATGACAATCATTCATAAAATGTCAGGCCATTAGATTGGCTAGATAAATCCCCAGCGATGAACCCAATAAAAAATTTGTGAGAGTTTACCTAGAACGACAAGTTAGACGTCGAGAAGATCGCCCACGTACTGAGGCCGTACTACGCGGTAAGTTAAGGCAAGAAAGGTTTAAATTCGACGAGGTGTACATTAGTACACTTGATTGAGGACTCAACGCCGTGCAGAATTGCCGCCGTTTTTCGTGCTCATGGAAGTCCTACACCATATAAGTAACAGGTGGCTAAAATTTTGTGTCCAGGAGCTTAACCTCAGTTGATCATGATCGTTGCAATGCGCAGGGATGGCAATTTGAAAGTTGTACCTTATTAATATGAATGTTACCCTCTTACATCTTTCGTCTGTGTATTTTATCAGGGAACAACCCGCCGTTGCTGTGAGAGTAATTGAAACCTGTGTGTCTGGAGTTCTCACATCGATCAAGCCCTCGTCACAGCTAAGACGGAGCGAAGCACCTGATAGCAGGCAGCAATGGCAACCAAAATAAAGCCCAAGTTCAACGTCGACAAGACAACTGAGAATATGTTCGTACGGATAGAGTTCGTTCGTTGCCCCGACGATTTTTCAACGTAATCTGAAGTTGAAAAACTAAAATGTGTTTTGTAACTTCATCTTTAGATCAAAATCAGGCGAATATCGAGCGAATGGTATGGATGCTACTTGTGATGCGCTATAATTGAAATTTACTTCAATTTAAAAGGACTATGTACCAGCAGTCACTTGACAATCCAAACTTCCCTTCGCTATCGCAAGTTGTGTTGGGCTCCAGGTTCAAATGAAAATTGGGTTCACAGCCAGTATTTAACTTCCAGTTACTCTAAATATGTGCTCTCCAGTCAGTAGCACATATTTAAGAAACCTGGTACTAACAATTTTTATCTTAAATAAAATCCTGCGTAAAACGTGCATGGCAATACCGAACTCCTGTAGTGCTTCAAGTCAGTTATGATTTTTTTGGCCCCATCAAAATGCGGAGAATTTCCCTTGAATGAGAAAGATGTATTGTTGATTGACTATTTGAAATATAAGTAACAACACTAGAGCATTGTTTCGTAACTTTGATTGTACAGATTGACTTCGGCTCGACAAAATCTAAGCATTGTTGCAGTCGATTGTAATTTTGCAGAAAGATTGATATCTTTCATTTATTACTTGATACAAATGTGTACCAGTCTGAAGGGTGCTAAGATTTGACATCTGACAGGCGTTGTCGCTTCAACGACTGGTCCGAGTAGTTACTCATTTTAATGTGTGTTGGGAGAAGCTTCGCTTTTGCTTCAGAAACCGCTTAGCACTGTAATAACTTAGCATTCTCGCGAGCTAATCAAACGATATAATATGAATTTCTGCACTGTGTTCGGCCATACACACTTCTGACGTAACTTTTATTTAAGCCATGTTACTTAAAATTAATCGGTGGAAATTAAGACAAATAATTCTTGTTTGAATTAATCAGCGAAAATTATAATTAATGTTTATGATAGTATTGCATATGTTAATAGCATTACCTCTGCATGCAAAATATCCAACATCCACTATAGATCTCACCGAATTCTCATTACGCTATGAAAGGTTGACACCAACAACATTTCAAACCAAAACCATAATTTTATGAATTTGTATCAGAGGAAAATGTTACCTAAAAAATAGCAAAAAACAGGACCACCAAAGTTGATTGCTCGTTTTGTTGTTTTTGAACCTCTAGCAATCATTTTTAGCTCCGTGGGTGTGCATACACTAAGCAGACTCTCCTGGCCATACCAACCATCAAGACGGCACGCAGGTTTGCACGCTCAAGATCCAGCATGAACAAAAGCATTACCGGCTCTCTCGCCCCTTGCTTTGTTTGATTGTTTGCAAGTGACGTGAAGATGCCCCGTAGCCCGAAGTCCCGCTGTGGGTCATGCGGCGCTCGACATGGACCAGGTCAAGTGCAGCGCGGGTCAAGTGTACGGCGTGATGCCGGGCCCAGTCGCAGCTTAATTATTTAGGTCACAGACACGTACGTAGCTAAGCTATGGCATCAAATTCTTTACACGCCACATCTGAGCATGCAGAAAAACCATGTGAGGCAACCAGTGAGCTCTTAAGAGTAAGAGTATTGGCTGCTCTGATTTTGTTGAGAAACACCTGTGGCCCAATATTAGAAACAACCCTGTTAAAAAATAATTAACATTCAGAAATAAAGTGCAGAAACAATTCTTACTATAAAATATGTGAAAGAAAATAACTAAAAATACTTTACTCCCGAATGTAGGCAATTGTGCTTTGGCCTGACCTCTTTATTTGTGTTAAAATTCCTACTTGAAAGGCGTTGCAATAAACTTCTTTAGAATTGAACCAGCGCGTATATGTTCACAAAAATACGCCGTTTCGGGCAAAAATGTAGGTCGAAGTTCCAGCGCCCCTTGCCTCGGAGACAATGTGCAGTCACGACCGAATGATTGAGACTAGAATATTACTTATTTCCCGCACAAACTATTCATGCATATATGTGTGATTTGATACTTTCATGATATTGAGTGAAGGAAAATAAAGTATGAACTGACAATCCATAATATATTCTTCCATTGAAAAATAGATTGAGTGCACCAGAAACAAAAAGACGAAAATCACTTAATATTGACGGCGACCTTCCATCTTCGTTAAAGGTCTTAGTTAAGCTGTTTTGACATGTTTGAAATAAAAAAAATTATTACATCGCAAATTAAATATGTTTGTCCATTATTGTTGAATCAGTTGCTCTAAATTTAATGGTTTATTCTAAATAACACCTTGATTGAGAACGCCTACAAATTTTATACGGGGGTCAAATCTTGCAGATTCTCAAGCCAAGGAATTAAAATTTCGATATTTCCATTATGTAAGAGTTCTATAATTGATCTTGCCTTGTGCTCCATCAATTTGAAAGAAGAAACCATTATCATCAAATTTGTCTTGGGCTGTTGGAACAAGATGCTCCTGCAGCACACACTGGCGCCGTTTTGAATTCATCGAGGTGAATCTTAGTAAAAATCAATGCACCTATTCCTTTAACACGTTGACTCCGAAGTGGGTCGTATATGGTACACGCGATCATCTAACCTAACCTAATGTAACCAAAGCACTATCATGTATAAGTACAAATTTTCGAGTTTTCTTCAAATTTGTGTTCATCAATCGAATAAGCTAGTTCTGATTAGAAAGAAAATTAGTAAAGTAATCAAATTTGTGAAACCAAAATCCTTCATTTTTTAAATTCATAGCAGAGATATTTGCAGGTATGTAATTTTACCTGTGTGGAGAATCGGAGTCAACGTGTTAAATGAAAGGCAACCCCTACATGAAGTGTGTCCGGATGATTCCTTACGGGAATAACACAGACTTCATGACTCCTTTCTTCCTTCTTCTTCAAACAAGACATTTTCTTCATCCCCCAATTGTGTGAGAAGGAGCCTCATCGAAAAAAATGCACTATTTCAGTCTTCAGAGGAGCCTTTTACACACTTTTACTAAAATGTAGTCTATCCCAAATATTATTTTTGGAGGGAAGAAGCTTTCCAGTTTTTCTAGTCGTAAGACCAATTTCAAAAATCTTCGTTACTCTGTACCATATGATGATATCACTCCATCTTTTTTCCAAGCTGAGGAATAGTGAACGGACGATTCTTCAGTTGAGATCTAACGAAAACCTATTGCTGTCGTTCAATAGATACGTTCGGACGTTCAGTTGGCGTTTTTATGTTAGAAATACCCGTATCATTTACTAACTTTAAAATTCAATGAACAGTGACTCATGATGCCAATTTCTTTCGTACTATCTTTTTGCATTTAAATCCTTTTTTAAAAGAGCAGCTATCTCTGAACGTTGAACGTTAGACATTGTAATATCTGAAACGTAAAATTTAGAAAAATTGTAAAGTATCAATCATTTAGACTACGACTGTAGAAACTATCATAGAGCTAGCATTCACGGCCTCTATGCACATCAAAGCGAGGCATGGTCGAGGATACTCCAGCACTTTCTTCACTTTCACTTGAAGCCAGTAAATATTTTAAACGATCTTGTAGCTGAAGCATGACAGACATTAAACAGAAAACAATAAATACAGCTAAATCTATTTCATTGCAAACATTCAATGAGCCAAGGTGCATAACACGTATAGAGCTTTAATTTTTTTCTTGGTGACTCACAGCCTTCAATGTTCAATCGTGTTTCGTGACCCTCTAAGGGCGAGTCAGCTGTCAGTCCATGCGATTTCAAGTCTTACTGTTCTTTTTCAAGTGGTATGACAGATGAGCGATTTAGATCCAGGAATATGGTGACCTAATTCTCAACTCGTGTTCGACCTCTAAGGTGTAATTTATTGCGTCCACCAATGCATGGCATCTATCTCTGGAAGCGCGAGCTTGCAATCTAGGAAGCATTCTTCGCATTGACATCGTCTTCGTATCAACCCCGAATTCATTCCTAAAATTGAAAGTTGTTGGATAAACACTCGAGAAAAAAATGCATGAAAGTTATAATCTTACGAACTGACCGTGCAAGATGACAGTGTGTGCAGGAACGTGTTGAAAATACGATTGTCAGGCTCCTGCGCGCGAGAGCGGTCAGTTTACGCGCGATGAGGGGCTGGAAAGCGCCGCAGCGACCGCAAGACCAATGTCAAGTTTTGGTCTGACATGCCGTGTAGTCAAGATCATGGTTAACACTTATCAAGGCTGCGTGATTTCGCCAATGTGATATCTATCAAAAATAAAATGTACATACGTCAACAAGAAAAAAGTAGAGCTCTAGTAATGGGATGCATAATTATTTTTCGAAAGGTGAGGATAACAGAAAAATAGGAAGTTTCGCTTAATAGGAATAGGAAGTAAAAACAATAATTATCATCAAAATTATTGATCAAGCACAATTGTGAAGTACGCTGAGTTCTGAAATGAATATTTTACTAATTTGTAATTGGTTTTTGGTCAACTTTGCTAAAGCGCAACGATTTAGACAAATTTACTTCATACATTTGGAAGTAAACTCATGATGGTCACATTCTCATAGCAGATGTTAGTCTCAGCCCTGTACGTATTGCGTGGCTAGGAAGATTACATCAGGTTTAAGGTAGCGTAACCCTTGATTAAAATTCAATAAAGTAATTCGTAGGGCTCGTTATTCACTTTGTTTGAGGTATTCGGAAGATACCTGAAGTCATAAATGATTCGAAAAGAGTAACCTCACACACGGATTTATATTATTTGGGACAAACCACAACCTAGTTCTCATCCAGGCTACAAACGAAAATGAGCGCGAGGTGCTGCCAATGAGAACCTTCCCTTCCAGACGAGGCAAACAAACCACAAGTCGCTCTCTTATAAAAGGCGAGATCTCTTGTGAAGGAGTTCTTGTCACTATAACTGCCGTATAAAAATGCGGCAGAGATCATTTAAAGTTAGATGCCTGATGCGCAGTGGCCTCAGACGCCTCAGACGCGGTAGGCTGGCGGAGCGTTGAGTGAACGCCAGGTTCTCCTGCTAACGCCACCTAATGAGCAGATCATGTGGTCAGTATTACGATTTCATCTCCGGCGAAATTCAACGGAAGAAATTAAAAAGCGTACATGCGTTATTCTAGGAAAAGTATAAAAGAACGGTAAGTGTACATAATCAAGAAATTTTCACAAATTTATTTTTCTAGAAGTGAATAACCATTTTATTTGTTTCTAATAGAAATAGAAGTTTTTTAACAGACAACGTACTTTTTCGTTGAAGGACACGGTGCATTAAAATTCACAAATTGTTAAAACCATTATTTATAAATTAACTTATTTATATTTTCTCGTTACCGCTCGAGCTCAAGTCTCAAGTTACCGCTCGAGCTAGCTCAAGTCTTAAAGCGTGAGAAGCAAGTACCTCTTAAAAACGAATACCTGCTGTGTTTTGAGTCGGTGCTGGAGTATTTCAGGAATGGTTTTAGGACGATGGCATGTCCGTTGATGAAGGACGTAAAACTCTCCCCATAACTATAAATCAGGAGGGCAGTCAAAGGTTCGTAAACCATGAATTTTTAAATTTAATACAGCTTCAACATATTAAAAAATTGTTATCCACGCAATAATTGTGTGCAGGAGACATAATGATAAAATAAGCACAGAAAACAAAGAAAGGTGTTCCATAATTTAGGAACAATATATTTTCTAATATTTAAGCGTGAAAAGAGTATTCATACAATGAGAATTTTAGATTTCAAAACTTAAATAGCTTTTGTTTATTAACTTGTTCAATGGTATTAGCAATTTTGAGTAAAGTAATGTCATCAATAGTTATTGCCAATGTGGAAAAATACAAGCAAGGCATTCTGCATTAGTAATACGTACAGTACGATTATCATCATCGCAAAATGTAAAGTAAGAAGAATTTCTGTATTGCCAATACGTACAGTGAGGTTATCATCATCACAAAACCTAAAGCAAGAGTAACTCAGATAAAGAGTTGGTGGTTGAACACTGGAAAGACAGCCAAAGCTACAGGAAAATATCAGACAAATAATTATTCCATTTTTTAATAACATTTCATTAATTCAAATGTAAGGAAAGATAAATACGAGCTAAGAACATAAAAAGATCTCATGCTCCACGCTTGATTTCCCTCAAAACATTGACGAAATTGCTGGCAAAATTTGGTAAATTTCACTTATTACTCATTCATTAAGAGCTGCAAAAAGATTTATTTTCATCGCGAGTCAGTGCTCTGAATAATTATGAGTTAATTGTATTATTTTATATATATTTAATGAATAACAAGTTTTTGATTCGTTGAAAGGGATATGTACTTAAAAATTTATTCATTACGAAGATTTCTTTCTTTTCACTGTACGTATACTCGAAAATCGTATATCAGAAAGATGCAAGTGGATGCAATTATAGGGTTAAAAAAAACGTGACCATTTGAGTCGATGAATACGTCCCAACAATTGTTGTGAACTAAGAAATGTAAGAATTGTATAGTACAGGCATCCGAATTCGAAAAAGTTAGACAGCAGAGTGCCGCAGGGCCAAGCTAAGGCACGCAGGTGTTAAGCTCTTCAAGAAGAGAAATCTATCTCGGGTGAACCAGCAGTACGCCTGCTACAGGTTCCCGCGAATACATAAACACACATATATTCTCATACACGTGTTTTATCAACTTAAGCACTCTGTAAAATAAATATCAAGAACCATTTTTAACTGTAGAGTAAAGGAATATACTTAAAAACTGTGAATGTTTATGATTTTATTGTATTAAATGTCCAACGTAAATTTTCCCTTCTGAATATGATCTACTCCTCTCTGTGCACATCGGAACATTCGGGTTGAAGCTTACATCAGGGCATCGAACATTTTCCCTTTTCATTCATCGTGTTTAAACTTCAATGGCTCTAAATTTGATTCAGCTTCTAATGACGATCACAAACCATAAATAAGTGCGTTCAAGTCATCAAATTATTATGTTTCCCGTAAAGAAGTTTCAAAAACCGTCCTGCTTTTCGTACTCCATAGGTAAGTGACGTGACATAGGGGGTCTGGCTGAGAGTTAGGAAGTACCAGAAACAAAATTTGATTTCTTCTCTCACAACGTGAGGGGAGTCTAAAACATAGAAGGGTCTAATAAGCCGCAACATGCTATATATATGCTTCAAATATTCCACCGATTCTGCCAAAAAGAAGGGGTATTTTTAGTAAGAATGTTTGCGCTTAACGGTCGATCGTGAATAAATTGTATGCTTTTTATTCTTCTATTTTCCTCTCTCTTTCAGTGTCTATTTTGCTGTTCCTCCTATCCAAGATTGGAAATGCTTACTTTGAGTCACGATACCGCGGTTAACACACCACGTTCCTTTTAATGTCTCAGTGTGCTTTGGTATTACAGTCGTTAAACAGAGCATTATTACAAAAAAAAAGTCAGTCACTCTACATGACTTTACATTGTTTCGTTAGTTTAGGGGGGAAATTATAAACTTGAAAAGCACACAAGCAAGGAGTTCAAAGATTGGTGAGCTGATGCAGACGGACCGGCAATGGAAGGTCGCAGCTTCGTGCACGCTATGGCGTTGCGCCACGCCTCGGCGGCTGTGTGCGATAACGGCTGCCTCACGTGCAAGTTGCTGGCTTCAAATGGGGTTGCTGCTCTTATTCTTCCTTGCTGGAGCGACTTACTGATGCATTGCATTTACTCGTGGAGTATTAATTCACTAGTTTTCGGCTACCTTTGCTAAATTTTAGATAACAATGAATTCAGATTTGACTCACTGCAAAAAACGAGCCTAGCTGTTCTAGGATGCGCAGACTTCTCAAACAGACATTGATACGAGTTCGTGCTATCTCTCCTTTATAAATAGTTTTAATCTAATATTGACATGCATACTGAGAACGTTAAGTGGGAGTGCACGTCATGAGAATTGCAGGGCGATGTTGTAAACAAGCCTTGCTCCAGTGGACCTTGCATGATAGCTCAGCCTGAACCGACCCCCAGCTACGTGCAAAATTCCGCCCAGTGCATGGCAGGAGCTGACGAGTCACGTTATTTCATGACTGGGAGCTACCATGCGAGGCTGACAGTCAGTCACAACTTTTAGGTGTTTAACCAACAACACAGGCTGCTGAGCAAAGCCACCCTGCTCCTTCATTCCCACCGAAAATGAAAGTATCGAGTAGATCAAAGTGCAGTGATATTTCAATCCACTTGCAAAGTTTATGACCATAAGTAACACAAATTATGATTTTATGTACAGTAATTGCACGCCAATGTGCTCTGTGAAATCCTCTGCTTATTACCTAAATAAATAAGTGTTACAGTTTCACGTGAAAGCAAACATTGACTGCGCACCTCAGTAACTCACTACTCTCCAATGGCCAATCAGGCGCAAAAACCTTATGTCATATCTCACATCTTCTTACATTTGTTCAATCAATTCCACGCTTCAATCGAAGGCGGCTGTAAGACACACAGCGTTAATAGCTTCCTATTAAAACTTCAATCCTCTACCAAGGACCACGTAACGATTGATGCATGTAGATTTGCTGAGACCTTCATGTCTAGGTAAGTGAGCCAAATTGCCGCCTGCCGTCTGGTCGCCAATTTCCGGAAATAGTCGTTTATGATCGGGAAATTATAATTAATGGTAAAAAGGCGTGGAGTGAAGATATAATACAGACATACAGCCACGGCATGCCTCACTGGATCTGCCCCTCTCCCTTCTGCCACTGGGGTGCCACTTCATACTTTATGAGCCGAGGCTCAGCTCATGACTATCAAAGAAATTAATCGTCGAATATTCTGACTACAAGACAAACAAAGCATCGTGTAAACTGCAATGGACGCTGTGGGGATATTTTCCTAGATGTCCTCTCATGCTAGCTTAGCCGATGTGCTCCTTAAGTCACAGTAGACCATAACCTTCATTCTGTGTTATTTTACGCTAGACGATCATTTAGACAATTGTAGCATAAAATAACTGCTCTTTTGCCCCATATCTACGTAAGATTAACTTGAAATAACTACACTGAAACAAGCTTAAGACCACGAATATGCCTGAAACTAAAGGAATATGCGACAAACGTATTTGCAAATAGAACTGAAGAAGAATGGTACCTCCAGACGAGACATGTAATGCGGAGTTCTGGAGGAAATTTTTACTCGCTCAGAGTGCGATACCACATTAACTTTGTGAGAACTCCCTTGCCTGTTAATTGTTTTTATTACTGACTGGAAGCAGCCGAAATATTTCTTCCCGACTGAAAACTAACATTTACGCTTCATTCTAGTAAATAGAGTAAAGGCACTGCGTAGGTATTCTACAAATGAAAATGAGCGTAGTTTCACATTCTTTTGTATTACAGGAATACCAGCATTAGCAGTAAAGCGATAAAAATGTCGAATGATGCAAAAACAATTTAGGCGAACTACATATTTCTACTTCTACTTTTAAAAAGTCAAATCAGATGTTTTTATGTCGTTGGCAGATGCCATTGCTAGTCTTCCGTTCCGGGTTTCGTGTGTCTGTATGACTCATCAAGAGAAAAACACTGCGGTTCACTAAAAAGAGTTTTTTACTAACTACCACGCTTGAGTGCTTTTGACATCGTTACATAATAAATCCAGAAAGAAACGGAGAAATGAAAAGTGAATCCTACTGACTGTACATGCTTCCAAATGAAAGCAAGTAAAAGTGAGAATCTAGCAGTGCACTTCATGAATGACATTCGAAAGAACATAAAAACGGTAACCTCCTCTAAAACAATTAGGTGTAGCGATGAATGATTCTGCTTAACGCTGGTAAAAACACATACTCGTACATAAATCAAAGTCCAAACTTTATGCATATTAAAGTATGCTCACACAAAAGAAACAATTTTTCAGTGTAACAGCTTCCATACAGAGCGCTTATCTTGAAGCCCGCTGAGAAGTCAAAAACCAATTCTACAGTTCATATACCTGTTGGTGTGCAGCTATGTTGATGAACCGGAGACTCGCGTTTTAGCCTGATGAAATAAAGAATTACTCATTGGTGTTCGCTCTAACTCGAAACTGACCCAAGATGCTACAATTAAATTCGGCTCGTAATGCTTCCCTTTGAAATTCTGCCTGCTGGGAAAAAATACTTTTTTTAGCCAGAAGTGAATATCTTTCAAACTTCCATATGTCTAGCAAATCTTTCACTAGTGTCACTATTTTATTCTGTCAAATATCATTTCGGAGTCAAGGTGCCTCCTCAGCTTGCTGCATGCAGTACCCACAGTGTTCTTCAACCATTTTCTAGACAAGAATGAGTTACCTCATTCTTACCCAACTTATCATTATTTTTACCTAACTTGTATTTTCTGCATTATTCGAGCAAACTCGTTAAATTTTTGGTTAGCATAACCGAGTTTGCTCGTCCTTCTTTGACCTTTCATGGTATAAACTGATAACTCCCGAGTAAATTTGTACATCGAAAGGCAGCAAAGTCGTCTGAGAATCACACGCTTTCATTAGAAAACCTCCCAGGCTAGGATAAAAAAACGGTACAACGCGTTGATTCTATTCACCTGCTGAACCTTGGTATCGGTGAGGTACAGTGACCAAGACCAAGAAGCACATAACCTAATCCACAATATAGAAATCTGGGAAATTGGAAGTCCAGAGCTTGAGCTCAGCTGTGTACTTGAACTTAATAATTAGCAGCCTCTCGGATAGAGAAAAAGTCCTTCATGGCCCATACCGTGATCCGCGAGCGCATTCGCCACTTGTTGAGCGCACACTGGCCTTGTTATCATCACGGTGCCAACTTTGAGCTCCATTTTGTTCCCAGAGATCGGGTTGCCTTGATGAGACCACCTAAAACATTGCATGCAATCATTGAATTAATTCCGGCTATCGCGAGCAGTCAGGCTGCCAGTTGCGTGGCTCCTCTGTTGCTGCAGCAATGTCGTAGCTTCATCGCTTTCTGCGTAACAGTGTTTGTGATGTTTAGCGAACATTTTTGAGGGTTATTTGAAACAATGTAATAGGACTTAATTTGTTCACTGTTATACATGTAATCTTCATATAAAGCCGTATGCTAGGATAATTACGCCTCAAAAATTTGTCTTTCGTAATCAGCACTATAGCATTTCACACAAAACTGAGCTACCCAATACATCTATAACTCAATAAATCATCAAAGACCATCGCGAATTGCCCTGAATTATATTTAAAAAATTATAACTTGTGTCTGCAAAACTCAAAATGAACAAGACCTTCACGTTTATGAATCTTTCAACTCCGTCTTCACTCACAAGCTTGCGTTCTAAGACGATAAAAACGAGTGAAATTCTTAAACAAGAAGCGTTTCACTAGTAAATGTAGATAAAATTAGAGTGTTTTTATTTTACGCATATTTATTTTTTTATTGCTAGCATAGACCTACAATTGCTTTGTATATTTTGTCTTCTTTCTATTCTTGGCAAGTAAACAAGTGGCTCAACACAATCCCAGTCTCGGCGAGAAAACAAGTAACTCAACACAGTCTCAGTCTCGACACGAAAACGAGTGCCTCAACACAGTCTCAGTCAATCGAGCCGAGCTCAAGTAATACGAAAGATAGTTTTTTTCAATCTCAACAATACTTTTTTTTAGGGTAGTGTTGCATGTCAGCACAAGCAAAATCAAATTAAATGTCTATTCTTCGGTAGCCGATCAGGTAGGCGTTCAATGACCCCCAGTCATTTTAAAATATTAGCACTAGAAGACAAAGTCTGATGACGTCTTTGCCTTGGGTTTACTGACAGCGATCCTTTGTCTTTGCGCCACCGCAGGTATGATAATGGAGCATAAATTACCGTCGACACTTACAATCCACATAGTACAGTTCCCTGATAACGGATCATTACCTTAATTTTTCTCTGCAGAACCAAAAACCCTCCACGAACTACTGGTAAGCTCCCGCCTACCTCGTCCAGCGAGGTCAATGCGTGGTGCTGTGGCTCATTGCTTTCAAGAAACATAAAATTCTTTTCAGCGCCACAAGCGCAGCCACACACTGCATCATATACTGCACTTGGTTGTCAGCAGCAGATCTCACAACTGTCAGCCAGCGCAGCAAGACGACGTTGTATAATTCTTACAATGCCGTCAGCTACTGACAATCATCAGTGTCGTCATGTGCAGTCGAACGATACTATGCACTATGCTCATATCGCAGTCGCTAGTCAGCTACGAATTGCCGTTAGTGCACCATGCGCACTCAGACGATAAGCATATATAGTAGCACAGAAAAGTACATTCTGCCGCGTCCTCGGATAACGAAGGTCGCCCTTGCGCATCGTCTACCTCGTCGGGTGGCCGCAGAGCCGTGACCGCACGCATGTCTCCGAGAGCAAGATCGAAGAGACAGCTTCGCCGCTATAGTGCCACTCAAGTGACAGCTTCGCCGCTGTAGTGCCACTCAAGTGACAGCTTCGCCGCTGTAGTGCCACTCAAGTGACAGCTTCGCCGCTGTAGTGCCACTCAAGTGACAGCTTCGCCGTTGTAGTGCCACTCGCAAATTGATGCCAACCATCTCCCTCGCGTAACCACGGAAACTCCACTAGCACTACAACGTTTACTCCACCAGTGCAACCACGAATACTCCACCAGCGCTACAACGTGTACTCTACCAGCGCAACCACTCATACTCCACCAGCGCAACCACGGATAGTGCACCAGCGCAACCACGGATACTGAACCAGCGCAACCACGGATACTGCACAAGCGCAACCACGGATACTCCACCAACGCAACCACGGATACTGCACCAGCGCAACTACGGATACTCCACCAGCGAGACCACAGATACTCCACCAGCGCAACCACGGAAACTCCACCAGGGCAACCACAGCTACTCCACCAGCGCAATCCGTCCGCCAGAATTATGTGAAATGGATTGATTCAGTTGAGTGTAAATACATCATCGGTCTTTTAGCAGACGTATAAAATTTTCCCACAGAGGACTGCTGTCGTATTCTCGTCCTCTGTAGCCCCGAGGTCAAGCTCTAGGCTGGATTGTCGACCATAGAAATCAACAACGTTCGATAAAAAGTTTTACTTTTTATTTCCTTCCCCATTATTAAATTGGATCTTTAGATAATGCCGGAAATGACATGATTTTGGAATTGTAAAACTATATTTTTGAAATACATAGAAATAGTTAAAGAGATGGAAGAAAAATTGTCAAATTTAAAACTTAAATGTTTAAAACTTGATGTAAGCTCATTTTTAACAGAATTATCTAGATATGAAAAAATAGAGGAATACTATGAACAAAATTGAACTAAATCTTTCAAAGTAGGAGCGAATTACCAAAAAAATGCCTAGTGTGAAGGAGAAAAGTAGAAAGAAGCCGTCGGTTAGTTTGAGGGAGTTTGCACTCAACACTTCAAGCTGGAAGGTATATTTTAGAAACTCGTTTTGATTCCAAAGGGCGGTAATCGAAATTTGCTGAACACGATGATAAAATTTCATATTTATAACTACGTAAGTGTTTTTATTAATTTTTATAATATGAAAAATTTATCTCATATTTTTTACAAGTAAAGGCTACGAATGCCTTGAAAGATAAAGTGTGAAAGAGGTGTTGAAATGGCGTAAAAGAAATTTTTCGAACTGTGCAAATATATGCTTCACCTCACCATAGATTTTAAAGACAAAGGAGAAGTACCACAACATTTATCTCATTGAGTTTCCTATGTCTAATTTGTTATCATTTTAAGGTGTCAAATGCAAGTAACTGTCAAACAAAAAACGCGGAAGACGTTTGTCGGAAGAAATGACCGCTTTTTAAAAATTCCTATGGCCGTAATTTTGGGAAACCTTCATCACGGTTGCCTAATTTGGGGTGAGAACATTCCGGAAATTCTTCCTCTTGCAGATTAATCCAGAGTTCATATTACAGTTAAGGCGGAGAACTCGCTGCTAAAAATGAAATTTGTGTTCTATAGAAAGTCGCACTGTGAAGAGTTTTCAGCTCGAAATTCGTTAAGAAGGCCTTTTATTCCGTTCAAGAACGAACGAAACGTTTCATAATTTTTCCTAGCCGAATCGCACGGCTTTTCCGCAAAAAAGACTTGCTAACTGCGCCGCCATTCCGTTCGGCGCACGCGAGTGCCGAGGAACTGTGATCGGGCGTGACTAGCAGCATTAGAAAAAATTCTCAAGGATCAAGGAAACAAAAAGAACGAAAACAACATAATCATGATCAATTTGCGGTGAGAGGGGAGATGTTTACCGCCGACAGAAAACAGTTCGAGTTGCTGTGGGCAGAAACCCAGAGGTACCGCGTCGTTTGTTTGGGCTTTCCTTGTCGCAGGCAAAACGTGTTACAGTGAAGAGCTTGTTCGGAGACGCAATCAATTCGCTGCGCCACGACATGGGACTAGCGGCGATCGTTACTGGCCGACTGACACATGAGAGAGGCGGAGTGGAAGTTCACCGGAAGCGCCAGGACGAGCGCCGCCGCTATGGAAGCGGCGTCGCCAAGGTCTCCGACGACGGAAATGTGCTTGCTTTGTCGCCCCCAAAATGGAGCTTGAGGAGTGGCAGGAATTTAGAAATTAAGTGATTTTTCTTTTTTCAATACTTAAAAAACAAAGCAAATATGGAACCCAAAACGCGCAGAGGGTTGATTCTTGCACATGGAAATTATTTTTTTGTTTTCTCGCATGTTTACTCAGAAATGATTTATTTTTTAAATCAAGACCCACATGAGTGATTCTTATTTGTGGGTACAAAAGTCATAACAATAGGATTGTACGACACGTTATTATGAACTCGTACGTAGAAACAGAAATCTCTCCCATTATACCACACCTTATTTGTGAACAATTTTCAACCCTGAAATTCGAATTCCCTTTATTAAATTACTGTCTTCAGTTTACTTTGAATTTACCAATTTAAACTAATTCCTTATCCGGAGAAAAATATAAATGTTGTACCACATAAATTATGCGACTTAATGAGAAGTCTCATTTTCAAAGGACTCGGGTCGTGCACGCCAAACGAGAACACCCTTAAAAGCAATGTATAAGGGCCGCCTCAATTTATCTACTCTGAACGATAAAAAATTGTAGCCCTTATTAATTATTTAAACCTACATTAAAATGAACAGCTGCCACCCTAAAGGATACTGATGATTGAAGAGTTTGAAACGGATTCACTTTTAGTCTCATGCACGAATACATCCATCGTTGACCCAAATCTTAATACGCTATCTGAAGAAACGACAAAGCGTACACTCCCCTGGGAAGTTCAGCCCATAAATTTTCGATTAGAGTTAAAATATGTACATTATGGGGTCTATTCCGCGTATGTACTTGAATGATTCCTATTTTCCGTGGCATGAGTGCAGTGTATGCGGCCATCGTCACTCTAAAAAATTTCTTTACCTTGAGGAAATTATAGTCTGTTGGAACGAGCTCTTGATCATCAAGGACCAATAGATACTCATGTGGGACAATTTCGTTATTACAGTGTTGTGCAGACCGATGTCCTGCTCACGCGATACATCGCCAGGTTGTCATGTCTTCAACATAAATTACGGAGTGCACAACCAGAGAACGCGCTCTGCAGCAACTGCAACCAGGTACTTTAACCTAACGTAATCGATAACATGTATGAGCTGAGATGGTTTGGAAAGTAAATTGTAAATTATATCTTGGTGTTGAATTTTATGTTTGAGGTAAAATTGTTGACACAGAAATTAAGATATTTGTGTTGTATTGTTTACCGTGTGCAAACGAATTCTCGCATGATCTAACACATTATATACAAGATTAAACAGTTCTAAATTATACAAAAATATGATTCTAAGACACAATGGTTATGCGAAGGATTTTCTTTTATTACTGCATTGACATTGAAGAAATAAAAGGCTCAAGTGAGTCAACAGCCAACTTGAGCAAATTACCTAATGAGTTACTGGGTAGCTCAGACAATGGCACAAGTTCATCATTGGTTAGTGCGAGAAAACAGTCTCGGGATCGTTTTGTGGCGCTGAGTGCTCATAACGATGAAGGTTTATTGTAGCTTCTGAAGAATCTTCTTAACAATTGCTTACCTCAAATGGCTAAACGAAAGTCAATAAAAATACTCACTATAAATAACGAAGTCAACAGAAAATCTCTCTAGAGTTGGAATATCAATCCCTCGATATTGACTGCATAAGAAAAATACTTGGTTCTTAAGGATCGTATTGACTTGTAAGACTGTTAGCTTTTGTTGAAAAAACAAATTTCTTGCATTACCTGAGTTTGGAAATATGCTGACTATTTCGATAAATTTCGAGGGTCAAGGATAATAAGTAGTATACTGAAAGACTAATTAGTGCTCGTGAGCATGAAACAACAAAAATGCTAATGTTCTTTGTTCAACGCGGGGGCTGAACGTACGCTCTCACATCCCCACCTCTAAACTATAACTTCATTTTTTCCAAGTACGTTATAATTACACAAATAATGTGCGTCAGACCTCGAGCAAGACTTGTGGCGTTGCACACAGAGGCGGGGCCCCAAGCTGAAGGACCCAGCAAACGTCCGCTCTACCGAGACTCGCTGGCAAGTCACTCTTCTATAATTATGCTAGAGATTTGACCCAAGTTAATGTGCAAAAGAGAAAAGTAACTCGACGTGATATGAAGAGGACCATTAGTTCCGTAAATATTTATCTTTTTAATTTACAGTTGAGAGGGCGGATAAAAGCACACTGAATCTTGTTGCTCAACTCTACGTCAGAGAATAGGGGCCTCGCGGGAATTTAATTGAGGCGTTCAAAGCGTTGAATGTGTATACCAGCTTGAATTTATTTTGACAGCTCATTCAGGTTAGAAAAAGCTAGCAAACTGGGAGAGAAAATATTGAGTTATTCTGAATCGCGAAAAAAATAGGAAACCCTGTTATTAACTCAATTATACATAAACTAATGAGCATAAAAAAATTTACATATTTTTAAATATTGTTTAACAATTAATATTTATTAAAGAATTGCAGTTAACTTGCAAGTCATCATTACATATTGTTCTTCTGATACGAAGCATAAAAATTTCTTAAATTGTGTGCCACACGAAGGAGTAGCGTGTACAAATTGTGGAACTTTAATATGGAGATTGAAAATGCGGTAAATGAATTACAGAAACATTTTTATGATGCAATATTGAAAAATTGCGTAAAAGCTATAGCCATGTGTTTGGAGGAACAGGCAAAATTCATGGGTCATTGTTAGACAATAAATGTACTGATAAATATTCGATGACAATGGGTGGAAACGGGTGGAGAATGATAATACAAGATTATTTTTAACGGAATGAAGAACATAACCACAGAAAATATCTTGTTTCAACTCGTTGAAGTTGCTGCTCATATGGCACGGTAACCGATGACCTCGTGAAGTGAAACTTATCAGGGTAGATTATTTGTGAGGTAAATAAGTAAAAATTTAATTAAACGCTTTGATAATTAAATGTTTAAACAATGATGGAAGGATTTGTCCTGTAAAATTCTTTTAGAATGTAAATGAAACTGTAGTACATCTTTTTTAACGTTTAATTATAAAAAATATTGTTGTTTTTGACTTCCACTTTTATTGACTTTTTGAAATTTTCAGAGTTGAAGTTTTTATCAGTTGAAGCTTCAGTTGTTTAAGTTTCAGTTGAAGTTTTTTCAACCAGAGCATGACTTTCAAATCCCAAGTGGAAAAAACATTCAAAGAAATGAACAGAACCTTGATATTTTTTCATCGCGTAAAGAATATGCTAGACGAGAAAGCCACACTATTAGCCATTCAA
>VOMN01110448.1:0-14881 GCA_014899125.1 Orchestia grillus
AGTTCTACCGCTAAAGACAATTGAAATGAACTGACATTGTTGTTTCAGTTCGAAATAAACAGTGATTCAAAAATTCGTCATTCTGAAGATAGTTTCTCTCTACCTAAACTTTTAATGCTATTTATGCTGACTGCTGAGCTACACTGAAAAGCATGATTTCGAATGACGGAATGGGATGGGATTTTTGAAGTAAATCCGATACGATATTCAGATAACGCTCTATGTACTTTATTAGCAAATGATGAGCCAATGCTGGAAGCGTCCGAAGTTTTTTTGAGGAATTTTTCTTCGCACAAATGTATTTAAATCAAAAATATTTATACAATAATCCTGGCTCTTGGTTTTTGACTGGAAATTTGGAAATTCCCGAATGACTTTCTAATACGTACGAGTGCCACGTTATGAAAATCAGCGCTAACTCCTTTTTTAATTCAGTAATATATGGGTCATCCATACATATCTAATAATTACACTATCAATTCATGTCTAGTATTAAGGAAATGTTATGATACTTCATTGTATCGTTCGTAACAATCATTTAAGCACTTTCCCAATCCATTCAAGATGCATTGTTAAAATGGATATCATCTTTTAAGCTAGTTAAAATGCATTTCTTCTCAATGATTCATCAAAACTTAATGAAACAAGAATAAATTCTTTAGAAAATATACCCTTAACAAATAAGCAATGCTCAGAAACTAAAGTCTACGCACATTGTGACCAACATTTCGCTCGTGCCATGAACTGTACTCTTATAGAAAGTTAGTTAATGGATTTTTTTATACTCATATGTCCGAAATACTACAGCTATGGAAAATATACGTAACCAGGGATCATATCAAACAAGTTTTAGGATGTCCTGCAATTTGAAAATAATTTGACGTTCCTAATTCGATTACACCCGAAAATACAGGGGAACAAATAATGGTAGTAATACATTTATGGGGGGAATCGTGTCCCCACTGTATGAGGTGAAAGAGGACATGTAGATAAAATATTATGGATTCAAAAGGTGAAATTTATGGGCTTTTATCTGAAAGCACTTTAAAGTGTCTAGGTCCAATAGGTGAGATAGTAGAATCTAGTCCAAATGGGGGACTTTTCTTTCCGCCTCGGGGGGTGGATGAGAGAGAGTGGGGGTGGCTAAATTTTATCTGAAATTGTAGAGGATGTCATTAGAAAGAATTTGAAAGAAATTCGAAGTCTCTATGTCAATTAAATCAGAAATAAGGGATTGGGCAAAATTGCAACATTGGGGGTGGGGATGAGGGATCGCGTCCCCACCTCATGAGGTGAAAAGTATAGAGACTTATTTTCTATGGATTCAGAGGTAGAATTTGATGGGCTATCATTTGAAAGCCCTTTAAAAGTGTCTAGGTCTAAAAGGTAAGAAATGAGAGCCATGTCAAAATAAGGGACCTTCCTTCCTTCCGCAGGGGGTGAGAGAGGAGGTTAAATTTTATCTGACATTGAAGAGGATTTCATTAGAAAGAATTTGTAAGTAATTTAAAGTCTCTATGTCAATTAGGTCAGAAATAAGAGATTTGCCAAAATTGGGGAGTCGCATTACATATGTAAAGTGGAACCACGCCCCTATTGCACTTGGTGGAGAATAGGTTAGAATGTATTTTGCTATAATATGCAGAAGGTATAAGCTTTCATTTAAACGTTATTTGAGCTCGCTAGGTGAACAGGTAAGAAATGAGACACGGATGAAAAATAAACCCAGATATTGACTTTTCTGGGATTTTTCATGGCGATCGAGACCAGCGATCCGCACTGATAACCGCATATGTGACAACATATATGTGCAAAGTCTATTGAAATTGAGATCACATTGTCATTGAGAGTGATATTCTGCTGGGGGCGTAATGGTGTCTAGAATGGATCTCCTGTACTATTGTGCCATGGGTAAAATCCCGACTGCCGTCAATTCTCTTATATGTAAGAAATTAATTTTTATTTAACTGATTTCATTACGTATTGTAAAGTATGTATGGTATCATTCTCATTTTTTAGAGCTGTATAATACTGCCCGTATAGCGAAATTAATTTTCGTAAAGCATCTTAATATGAAAACCAGATATTTGAATTCGGGCTCCGGTTTTGTTTACCAAATCAGCTGTCGCAGCAGTGGGGCTTATTTTTTGTTCTCTGCTTTGGGATTTCCCACGTTGGTCGACTTTATTTTCCTTTCAATTAACTCATTATTTGCTAGTCAATGGCTCAGTAAGGTTGCATTGCGTAATTTTGCAAATCAATATAAAAGTATAATTAATTGTGCCTAAAGTCGTTAGAAGGTGAGCTTTTACTGTATGACAAAGTAAACTGAGGAAGGGTTTGTTGTGCTTATTATAAGTGAAATTTGGAACATTCAAGTAGCGCTGCCCAGCTCTGCCCGTAGGAATACCATAGGCAGAGGTGGGCAGCGCTACTTCGAAATGTAGCGGCCGCTACATTTCAAAGTAGCGCTGCCACGCTCTGGCTTCAACATTGATAACAATTGAGTATATTTACAGAGTCAACTTCTTCATCGCTATCAGGATAACATTTGGTTTATTTAATGACAAATATTTACATAATGACTATGGGTTTAAAGGCTTTCAGGCATGTCAATGGCTCTCCTGTCAATAAGGTCCTGTCAATATACTCGACTATTTCTTCATGTGTGGTGACACCAATGTGTGGTGATAGCACTCAGATCATACAAATATTATCAGAACTATTTGAGACTAACATTGACATTCATGCAGATGAGATTCATAATATCATTTTTATTCAATTCAGTGGATTGATTGTTTATACCTGCATGTCATGCTACAGCTACTTGAACATGTTATATGATATAAATGAGCTTCATTAGAATGATTGAAAGCTGTCTATATAAGGACTTAAGAGAATGATTTAAAAACTATAAAAATGCTGTACATGTTTCTTTAAATATTATATGATCAAGATAATACAGAAGTACTGAACAATATATTTATTTGTACAGCATGATAATAATGCTATCAAGCATTCAAGGTTATTTAGCCTAATTAAATAAATCTTTTATATCATTCATAGATAATATTAAAAATAAATCAAAATATTTTAGTTTGCTACATTGTTTGCTAAAATAATGAAATGATAATTTTTTTGTTATGATTTTCTTATAAAATTATAGACTCTCAAATAACTCTGAAATGTTATAACTGCAAATTTTATGTATTTTCCAATATCCTTCATGGCAGAAAGATGCTAAAAATGTTTTATTAAAATTTACTATGTATCATTTATGGGGCATTCTATTCATTGTGCTGCCTTTGTGTTAATTTCAGTGGGAAGGGTTTTGTCTGAATTGTGGAAACTAATTTTCAAAAGGTTTCAAAGTATATAAAAACCTATGTGGAAAAATGTGTTAGGTATTTTCAAGCAAAGACATCATATATGTGCAAAGTCTATTGAAATTAAGACCACATTGTCACAAGCTTTACTGATTAGGAGTTAACATTCCTTTGCCAATATATTGAAAGAAACCTTTCCTAAACTCATGTAACCCAAATGTAATCAAGAGGGCATGTAAGAGCGGAAGACACATCATACAATATTAACTCGTTTTAACATGCTTCCATCTTCTTCAACTTTCAAAAACATATTTTTACAACTCAGAAAAAAATTCTATCCAATCATATTGACATGAAGGCTGTACAACTAATAAAACATTCTGTGCAGGATGGTGACATAAAGTAAATATTAACTATTCTAATTTGACCATCTATACCTATCAATCCATAAATTGTTCATATATTTTATCATTGCATTTATGCAATTTTTATGTGCCTGATACTTTTGTAAATTTTGAAAATTATTTAAACTTGAAGTGGTATCAGAACAAACTGTTTAGCCTTTGATGTATATTAGAGCTGTTTGTGATTTACTTTACATGCTATCATATAGCAATATTTATTGCTTGTGTTTATGTTCCTGAGCCAAGAGGATGTAGATGGTTAAACTATAAATAGACTGTGTTCCCATAATTTTTATTCAATTAGGTAAAACTGTCATACTGAGTATGATACTCTCTTTATATACTCTAGGTTGAGACTATGCTGGGACAATCTTAAGATATTAATTTCTGTCCATTTTCAGTGTTGCCAAAATTCAATTTTCAACACTTTGGTTTTTTCAGCTCTAGCTAGGCCTTCAAGACTTATATCTTTTGTGCCCACTTTACTTTTTTTCTTCTTTATGACAATAATTTTATGTTTCATTCTCTATTTTCTTTACTTGCCATTTCTATGCACAATAAATATTTGTGGGATTGCACCTGTGTATAGATTCCACATTTTCTACATTTCATACTACAAAGTCTTTTTCTTTCCTTTCCTTGGATTCCATGCCATCATCAAGGGCTTTTGGAAACAAATTTTGGAAGTTTTTTTGATAATAACTAACTATTAACAATTTTTGTCATATTTAGTGTCATTTTGTAGGTTATTGTATGAGCTATTATTGGTATATAGTAGAGTTTTTATTTTAGTTGCTAACTGTAGTTCATAATTGAAGAAAATGTTATTTTGACCAGTCCCACAACTTGAGATAACTCAAGACACAAAAAAAGTCAAAATATATGGTAACAATTTTTTAGTGTTCAATGAATTAGTTTGAATGTTAACTTCACCAAATATTTGATAAAAATGTTGAATTTTATTGCCCAAATTTTAGATTTAAGAAATTCCATATGCAGTACTTAGGGCACTATAGTCTTCTGTATGCAGTGTGGGCCACGCTTCTTGAGTTACCCTGAGTGTCTCGAGTAGCCTTGCATGACTGTGTTTTGTGTCTAGGGAGCTTTAAACTAAGTTATTAACTAACTTAATTTAGTGTTCAAATTTTGCGTCTAATGTACCAAATTTTATTTACTTTACAATGGAATATTAGGAATTAGGGTAATGTGTGAATGGCTTGGTGATGAATTCTTGTCCATTATTTAGAGATTCAAAATCAATAATAAAATATACATGTCGCAGTATCTTTACTTTCCATGATAGTTCTGCCTAGTTTAATCATAGTTTAAAAACATTTTTCTGCAAACTGTACGAGAAAAATTTTGAGTTTGTGAGAACACTGCCTCTAGATCTTGTCCATAGAAGTACATACTGTACTTTGTTTTTCCTTTTGTTAATGAGGAAACCATATTGGAACTCCACTTTAAGGAGTTGTTATTGGGCTTTTTAAAAGTATTGAGATATGGAATTGTTGATAACCAGCCCACGGAAAGGTACTTTGATGGTGCTGGTTTCATAATTAGTTGAAGATGATTAGCATTTATTAGAAAATAATTATAGAATTAAATATTGAAAATGCTTATGTTTCTTGACTAAATACTCTGCAGACAATTTATTTAAAAGAGTTGTGACTTGAATTTCTTGTAGATATAGGTATATGGTGATTGTGTATTTACTCTTTAACTGTTTTGAAGAGAGACAATGTGAAGCACTGCTTTTTATTTCAAAGCCTGTACTACAATCGTTGTGTCTACCATTATATTCTGTGGTACATTTCTATAGATTGGGAAATCATTGCAAAAATTAGTGCCTCATATCATCAAAATGCTGTAACTGGTCTAATTTTATGTCTGAATTACAATATCATGTGTTGCTTTTAGCTAATGACTCAAAATTTATCCTGTCATTAACTCATTTTTGTAAGTCAATTTTTGTGTTAAAAAATTGTACGTTACTAATTTTAGATGAGCTTATATTAAAAAAGTCATGGCAGAAAAGAATGCTATGTGACATACATTTGGGATAAAAAATATTCCAACTCCTGATTCAAAGTATATTGAAAATGGAATTTATTTTATTTTACATGATTGGTAAAGTATACCCATGCTTATAACTTTTAGTGAAATTTTAATACTGAATATAGGACTAACTTTATGCATTTTTTTTTAACATTTCACACACATCATCTCGATTTATATTAATGGAAGACATAAGTGATTTTGAGAATATCATAGTGGTGGCTGTTTGTACTGATATCCATCAATAATGTGGACCACATGTTTAGGAGCATAGCATGTCTGATTTTCAATTAAAAATTCTAACATATGAACAGGAAGTCCTATGTAAAGTATTCACATACTCATCTCTCATAAAGAATGGGTAACTACTCTGCTAATTAAAAAAGTATAATTGAGAGCAGTTGTAACACCTATCAACCAAAGTTGAATCATCTTTTGGAACAAAAGAATTTTTCCAGGTGTTAGTTACAGAAGATGTTAACATATACCTTTTTCCTAAACATGACAGCATACATAGTGTGGCAGAATGAGGGACCTTATGAGAAACTGGCTACATGTGTGCTAGACTGACCTGTGACATTTTGTGGTCTATTGCTGGTTCATTTTTTTTCTAAAAGACACATGTTACTGTTTGTAAACTGAACAAGAAACGTCTCACTCTTCAGTCCAACACTTGTTGCCAGTGGCTCAAACTCTGGGTTTAAAAGTATGTCAAGATTGAATTTTGCTCTTCTTTTAATTCAAGTCAAATGTTGCCTTCATGCACTTGGCTCAACACTTACCAAACATGTGGGATTAACTTGCCAGTGCATTTTGGCTGTGAGTTTACTGGTGTGAACTAAATCAAAGAAATAATTTCATGATCATCTATTCCCTGCATGTCTATTACAACTAGTTAGGTACCAATATCTCTAATTTTAGGAGATGCAACCATAATATGCTGGTCTTTCTTCAAAGTATTTCTAATAACTCTTAATAACGTAAGCACTTAAACATCATTTTACATCAAAAGTTCATTTTTACTAAGATTTGTCTTCGTGAGGCACAGAAGATGATAACCTTTTCTCAAAGTTACAAATAAAGTCTGAATTACACTTGCTTGTGGAAAATGATGTTTATGCTTGTTAGTTTTCATGAAGCAATTGGTTTAATATTTTACAATTTTATATTTCCTCTCTTATGCAAGTTGTCAGTCTATGCATCAGTGAAGTCAGCCCTCTTTGGGGTCTTTTATTTTGTTCCTTAACATTTTTTCTGGTTTAAGAGATTTTTATACTGACAAAATATTTCTGATGATGAAGGCTAAAAACTACCCATTTGTTATTTTTATTTTCTGTGGCAGAATTATTTTGTGAGAAAGTTATTCTTAAATTTTCAAAAATGTATTAATGAATTTTTTAATTTTATTAATACCACTGAAAGATGTGTATTGTTTCCTTTTCATTTATTTTCATATTCTAGTGAATGGTGACCATTGCTGTGTCACATATGTTTCTGAGGACAGCTTGAAGTTTATACATTCACCTTGAAAGGAGTGTAAGAGTTCATGAATTTCATTTTACTCAGATAAAATTGAGCTAGATGGAATCTGTTAATAATCACCTTTCTTCAGTGTATTGGGTTTTGCTACTCATGTAGGTTTACTTGCAAGTTTTTCTTTGGTAAAGAACTGAAATTGATAACACTCAAGTAAGAAAACATTTCGGGGTGCTAGACGTTGTGAGATACTCAAGCTCCTTAAAATATGTGGTAATAAAGTGAAGTACTGTACCTATATTCAAACAAAGCTTATGTGTTGATTCCTCTTGCTGTTATGATTAGCCAGGTTCGTGTAGCTCCTGACTCGATTGGGGTCATTCTCGTTATTTTCTGTACTGCTACTGATGGACGATGACGAAATAGCGGTCGTGCTGCAGGGTGTGCCTCTGCCCACCCCACTGCTGCTCGTGTTGTTCGAGTCGAGCGCATTGTTGCTGTTGGAGTTGTTGGCTATAGCGGAGTTGGTGCTGTGGCCATTGTAGCAGCTGATGTCATCAGGGCTGTTGTTACTGCGAGACGGAGGTAAGGGGGCGGTGGTGGTGCTGATCACTGATGCCGCCTCCTCACTCGCCAGCAGCTCCGTCATGAAGCTGATGTAGGTGATGGCCAGGCGCAGGGTCTCGATGCGTGACAGCCGCTTTTCGTACGCGAACGTCGGCACCTGCATGGCAAGCGTTCACGATGCGTTAGTGTGGGGGGCTCAGGGGTAGGGCTGGCTAAAGTCTGCTTGCGATGTGGGCACTGGAACTAAAAATATAATGAGCGTAAGCACCCATGTACGTAGTGCTGATGCGTTTAAATTGCAGCTACCCTTGATGGAAACTGGTTATGGAAAAAGCTAGCGGATTTAACTGTAATACGCAACTAGGGCAAATTGAACGTATGTGGTTAAGTCTAATTATCTTCAGTAAATGAAGCCAGCTTGCCTGTTACCTGTAATATAATAGCTTATGGGTAAAAGAGCAATGCATGAAACCAGTGCTGAGAGCGGGAAAGGTGCGTGGACACCTGGTGTGACTAGATGCCTTCTTGGTACGGGAGAAAATGGAGGGAAATAAGATGTGATTTTTGGAAAACAAAGATGGTCACTGAAACCCCGCTAATATCATACCTACTCGAAGTAGTGAAAGATGGAAGACGTGGAAAAAGGCTCCTGGGACCAAGAATGCTACATCTGACCAAATATGGCTCTGTTATCCACAACGGAGAGCATGTCCTTCGTACTTCTAATCATTGGGAAGTTAGATTTATTCTCGCTGAATTCAGCGTGTAGGAATTTGATGTGTGCTTCATACAAGCTGAATCTCGTGCTCACCTTCCTGCGGAGCTGGTCGAAACTCTCGTTGAGGCTGAACATCCTGCGTCGCTCCCTAATGTTGGCTGCGCGGCGCTGGGCGATGGTGGGCACCCGCCTTCGTATCTGGGGGCGAGTGTGCGTTCTGGCATTGAAATGGTTCGAACAGTTTATTGCCACAAGCATTTCATCAGTTAAATTTCAGATATGGAGTTCTTAATGAGCTCCCCGGACAAAAATTTGTCACCTGCTATTAATATAGTGTAGGACCTTCACGAGCTCGAAAAATGGCGGCAATTCTGCGCAGCTTGGAGTAGAAGTATTGAATGTACACCAGGCCGAATTTAAAAAGCTCTTGCATCAACTGATTTCGTACTGCAGCCACAATATTTGGACGATTTTCTCGACGTTTAACTCGTCTGTTCTAGGTGGCTCACAAATTTTCTATCGGGTTCTTGTTTAGAGACTTAGCTGGCCAATCTAAATATCTGATATGTAGTGAATGGCAGTTCTAGCCCGATGTACTCAGCAGTTGTCGTCCTGAAATTTAGGCAAAGCAACATACCTCTCTTCATTCAGATATTATGCAAATGGCAAAACATTGATTATCTAGCAGCTCAGTGTAGCCATGTTTGTTCAGTTTGACGGATACCTCAATTAGAAGACCCAATTCTGTTAAAACACCCCCAGAGCTGGCAGACCCTCCTCCTTATATCTCTCCTCGCGCACGGGCTTCACGAGGTTTTCGATGAACACGACGGCGAGCATCATTGCTATGGAGACAGCATCTAGATTCATCTGATCACATGACGCTTCTCATCCACCGGCCAATGGGCGTGTGCTTTGGCCCAGTTTAAACGAGTGGTATTGTGAGCAGAGTTAACAGGGGCAGTGTGCGTCCCACTCGCTCATATATCCATTGCATGGAGTTCCGTGTCAAAGGTTCGTTTGGAAACAGCAAAGGGGCCGTCATTGACGTTTCGTAGTAGTTCCATCCTTGATGCAAAGCAACTCCTGTCAACAAATCCGTTTTCGTACCCCAGTTCCACGTGCTCATTACTATACTGACCAATTATATGTTTCTTCATTAATGATGAATAAAAAATGATGGGCCAAATATTCCTGCATTTCCTGTTTTATCGCTTGGTTACTACTCATTTTTACAAACATTTACGTACGAATCCAACTCAGGTTTTCGGCACCTGATCGTCTGTTTCCAGCCAGCAAGGGCAGAATTGGTCTTCAGGAATGGATAAAATATAATATAATCGAAATTGAATTTTAAGGATTTGATATAGAGTTGAGGTGCATTTGAGTGTGACGGGCCGAGTGCCTTCAAACTTGCCCTAGTTAGTTTAGCTGCGGTACGTCACCAGCCTCTCGTCTCCGTTGCGCGCCTCACACAGGAGGGATGCTTGCGCGCAAGTCTTCAGATTTAGTCGAGTATCCCTTACGCACTGAGGACCGAGATTGTTCTCGTGTTCAGGACAGTCACCCAACTGAGAGGCGTGTTGTTTTCGCCACTTCTGTGAGGGTCATTATTGAATGATGTATTTGTTGTATCAAGGGAAGTGTATTATGGTCACCTTCTTAACTCCGCCTCCTCCACCCCCTCCACCGCTGCTGCCATTGCTGCTGGTGCTGCTGCTGCTGCTGACGAGGCCACTGCCAGCGCTGCCGCTGTATCTGCAATCGTGAAAGTTTGAGGCTTGGTCATGATTTGTGTCGAGCAATTCTGTGTTAAGCCACTCCGTGGAGGACATTGTACTTTCTGTACATTCCGTGGAGTACAGTGTACTTTCTGTACATTCCGTGGAGTACAGTGTATATTCTGTACATTCCGTGGAGTACAGTGTACTTTCTGTACATTCTGTGGAGTACAGTGTACATTCTGTACATTCCGTGGAGTACAGTGTACTTTCTGTACATTCCGTAGAGTACAGGTACTTTCTGTACATTCCGTGGAGTACATTGTATATTCTGTACATTCCGTGGAGTACATTGTATATTCTGTACATTCCGTGGAGTACATTGTGTATTCTGTACATTCCGTGGAGTATATTCTGTCCTTGGAGGATAGACCTTCGACCTCTCGTGCCGTTGTTGTGTAGGAATGAAATTTAATTGAAGGTAAGATTCTCTGAAGCGCAATTTTTTCGTCGAGTACTGTTCTCCTGCTGGAAACAAGGACTTTCATGCGTGCGCTTTGTTCTTAGAAAAAAATGTATTCAATGAAATTGTAGTGGTTAATCATCCCGTGGGCAGGTATCGTTACTGAATATTGCTCGTTGTTGACTCCTGTCGTGTTCTTGCTAAATGCTTAAAGGACACGAAAATGGCAGGTCTAGAGATAAGGTGAAAACTACACACAGCCTTGCAATATTTCCGTTTTTCTGATATGCCAATAATAGCTCACTAATAATATTCTTCCAATTATTTTGACCTCATGGAGAACAATCTTAGAGTCGCACTCTCATGCCCAGTACGGCCCCACACCGCACGTGTGTGTGGCGCGTGTGTCGTCACCAGCATACATTATCTGTAGACTTTCCTAGGGATGCACCGGAGGACCAGCTGTGTTGACTAGCGTCTCTCGTTACCGGCGGCACCCCAGTGTGGCCAGGGCATAGAGGCCCAAACATCTTCAAAATATATTCAAGATATTCAAGATATATTCAAGATTGTTACAGCACGACTCCCACTAGGGTCCGGCAGTCGCTATGTGAGGGGAAGTGTTGTTGGTGTTCGGCTGTCCCCTAAAGTGCTGGAGAACAGCCCCCTCCGTGTACAAAGTGGTGGTCACAGAATGNTTTGGGCAGGATAGTGCCCGTACTCCCGATGCAAAGGGCAGAGAAGCTGCGCCCGCTGCTGCCTGCAGATTCTGACTCGGAGGATCTCGCTCCGCTCAGGTGAGGGGGTAGTGCAATAAGTGCAGGATGGGGCCAATTAAGCACATGCAGAAATATTAAAGTCAGCCATGCAATAGCGTAAAGGAATCAGGACTTCAGGACTCAGGCTACTTGTGTGTGAGGAAGAGCTCCCGTCCCGTTTTATGGTGACGGTGATGTTTGAGTTGAGTTCTTCTAGCGAAAGTTGCCGTCGCCGGTATCAAGTACCAGGGTCAATACTCCTCGTGTCAACAGGGGATTTATGCTCAGCTGATGTCGGGCTTGGATGTGCTGATCCCGTCTTCGTTGGTCTGTGCAAGGGTGGCCAATTTTCCATGTCGGTAACTTGGCTGTCGCCGCTTGGAGGGACGCGAGTGCGGCGCGCCTCACGTGGGCGTGGAACACCACGTGTCAGTGTTGACATACACACGTGTCAGTGTTGACATTTGGATCCCCGCTTCTTATTCCGTGTTGTACAAGTGATGCACTTTACTTCATAAAATACCAATAATTGCGCTTTCATTTCCGAAAGTTGCTAGTGGGATTTTACGCCTACTGAATCATTACACAAGTATCTACTGTGTATCTTATCGAAAATGAAGTGTTATTTACAGATGAGTTATTATTCCGATATTGAAAAAATAGTCGTAAAGTAATGTGCCGAAATTAAAATATTGAAACCGTATATTATGTTCAATGGAAGCGAGATATTGCGTTTCAAGTGTACCAATCCAAAGGCGGCAGCTGAAAAAATCTCATGCAAACAATAATAATATTGAAATATTTAAAATAACACCTACGAGAGGTAACGTCTTCCACAACTCGAATGATGGGAACGAAGGCTTGAAGGTCGAAGGATTCATTCGTTTAAAAAATATCTGTTTGAGTTTTATGAATAACTAGTGGACGCGACCTGCCAAAATTAGTGGGGGACAAACGATATTAAATTCTTCAGATGCCCTCTCATTTACGGTAACTGACATGAAATGTTATTTTCAGTATCACTGATACGGACTGCCTCATCTAAAAGTCTCGCCATTAGTTTAGGAATACTCGCTATTTATTTTATAAATTATAATTAGGTGCATAAAATTCTCCCCAAATTTAATGTCTTCAATAAGATCCTATTGTAATAACATAGGAGAAGTTACGCACAAAATATATAAACTTATTTAAGAAAACACCTCGCGTTTTATAATACATAGTGTTGATAATTTATTTATTGCAACAGCTCTGATCATTTTGCTTAAAAGCCGTGCGCGGTCTACAGTAATACCGCAGAGCAGAAATTCAAAACTCGTCTTTCAGTAAGTAAATAAGTGGTTTCCCATCGTATCATGGTTACTATACATTGAGGCCAAAGTGAATAAATTATTTTCTTTGGCTCAGTATATTTGCTATTAATATAGAAGAACCATTAGGGGCTCGCACGACACTTCAAAAGTGGCCCAAGGGGTTACGGGTGGTCCAGTTTTCCTTAAACTTCTGTGATTCTTGTACAAAAGTACATACACTGTACTTGTAATATTTCGGACGGCTTTTCATTTTAAGAGACAAATTGAAAATACTTGAAGATGAATTGGTAGAAAGCTTAATTTGATTCTCAAATTTTTTCCTTTCTTCAATGTATACAGGCTTCAACTGTGATACACAAATTACACGTACCATATTTCAATAAATAACTTGCGTATCAAGAACTCCATGATAAAAATCTGAAATGACTTCGACTTCTATAAAATTGGTTCGAATTTATTAACCTGCTTGAATAGCCGTAATAAAAATAGATAAATTCAATAAAATTGGTTCGAGTTTATTAACCTGCTTGAATAGCCGTAATAAAAATCAATCCACTTTTATTTCGAGGTTAGAATTTGCTCCACGGAGCAGTACGTCCAATTTTGGACACAACCTGCTGCTGGCATCGCTTGAATCTGAGCAAGGAGGCCGTGTAGCGTTGGTGCCACTGCACCCACCTGTGACCCATGACGCACTGGCTCCTGAAGGGGTTGTGGGCCTGCCAGAGGTCATGCAGCGGGATGGCGGCCGCTGCAGCTGCGGCGAACGCATCATGTGCTGCAGGGTAGTGGTGGGCCAGCGCTGCAGACGTAGATGCAGCGTCCCACATGAGGGACGCAGCTGTAGGCCCAGCTGCTGCAGCTGCGTTGTACACGCTGCTGCTGCCACCACCAGAGCTCCCATAGCGCACCTCGTAGCCCAGTTCTGCCGTGGCGACAAGCTCTGGTCAAGCCTTGTAATGTAAAGGGAAATTAGCGGGAGCTCGTCTCGCTGATCGCCTGCGTGTGGTAGCGAGGGCCTCAATTTAATATTCCTCTAGTTTGAAATTATTTCGTATAGAGGTGTCGTCGCTCTTTATAACTAATTGAAAATATTTTGCAGGAAAACACTGGGGCATGCGCCTTTAAATGAAGTGAATAAAAGTGTACGGACCATTGAGTTGGAAGAAGTGTTCCTATTTTAGGAGAATTTAAGGCTGGATTAAATTTGTATGAAATATTAGTAAGCCTACGAGCCTAATGAGAAGAATGACAACCCCGTTCGTAATGAGGGTCGTGTACTGCGCGAGGTACGCGATAACACTTCGCGTTGCCGAGTGTTGTGCGCCAGGCGGGCGTGTGCTGGCAAATCTCGGCTCTCAGGCGCGTGTGCCCCGACGGGCGACCAGCGCAACGCCTCGTGAGTCGTACGACTGCGCGCAGGAATTGAGTTGCTGATGGTCAATGCGAAACTTAAACTGGGGAGATGTACAAATGGATCAGGAATTACCTCAAAACTCATTTCGAAGCCTTCGTTTGGGATGAAAGTTCTCAGTTAACGGAGCAAAGATGCTTCGTTCCGAAATGGTTCAATTGAGTTCGTGAGGTAGGCCAGAGTAACCGCGTAAATTATTCCCGGGTCATACAGTGGCGACAGAAGGAAACTCCGCCCCTTCAATATTGTTATCGAATTATAAATTAGACCAAAATTTATTTAAATAACCATAATAAGCTATGTATCATACGATTCAGCGTTATTTCCTATTTTAAGTATCGTGTTCATATCTTCAATTATTTTTTACTTCGATATATATTTTTCTAGAAACATGGTACAACGAAGATTTGTAAGTAAAAAAGAAACTCTGCAGTTTAGGATAAATATTTAACCTTAAAATGTATCCCCATTTCCCACCATACGCTATCTTAAATTCTGCTAACAGTTCGTCCAATGTGTTTAGCGTTAAAATTAAGTAAAATTTGGTTAGAATGCCTCGTCTTTCTCTTAGCGATCGTGAAGAGTTTATTAAACTCTATAATGCGGGATTGTCCGACAGAATAATTGGCAGAAGACTCAAATGTGATGAAAAAACTGTACGAT
>VOMN01110449.1:0-20336 GCA_014899125.1 Orchestia grillus
TTATAACATTTATCTGTGTGCAAACAGTACATATTCTTGGTATTGGCACTCGGGTCATACATGGGTTCAGGGCCTTTATTCAAGGTACATAGAGAATTTCAGAAACTTGTACATATCACCTACACATATGTCTGTAGATGTCTCTCCCCTGTAAATATTAGAAATATACGCTCACACCGCAAGAACTTAACCTAACACAGAAATTTTTCATTAATTCAGCAATTTGGAACATTAAAATAAGTATGCCGTGCCTCGAGGATCCCAAGTCTATATTTTGGTCGAGTGACGTCCCGACCAGTCCATCCCACAACGCAAAAATACCTCGAATACCTTGACGACGTTACGGCCTTCAAGCCCGGGCCACACTAGGGTGCCGCTGCTTCAAGAGTCCTGTAAAATCGCGCTACCCAATACCATCCCAACTTGTTACGTCACCCTTCAACTTTACAAACTTGTTGGTGGCTCACAGCCCTGCAGCGCCAACCCTCCGACCGTCGCAGGAACGCACGTAGACCAACTAAGATGAAGGAACAAGAGAAAAAAGACTCCTGGCTCTGGAAGAGTGAATCATAAGAATCCGATTGTGAAAAAATAAACTGGTCTGATTTTCGGGAGGCTTCTGTCGACCTTTGTCGAGTGGGTGGAGGGTGAGTAAAAACGCGTTTATAATTACGAGTGCGTGAAATGGGGAAGGGAGAGAGAAATATAATGTCTAGGGTAAGATATAATCAGCTCAAAAGTGAAAAAGGTACTAAATAATGTACGAATACTACACTTGTACTGTGTTTAGATTCAAGCTAAGAGCTTTAATTAATTGAACTCAAATATATAAAAAAAATGTAGAGCGATTGTGAAGAAATAAGATACAATACATGTATAGAGACCGGACAAAATTAAGCAAAATAAACAAGTGAACTCGTTCAGGTAACTATTCAAAACATAAACTTCAGTAACTTTGCCCGCGCAACTTACCAACTTGGTCTCACAACACCTCTGAAGAGAGTGATCCCACCCTTCCTGAAGGGAGACGAAGGCTATTTTGAAGGCTATTTTGAAGGGCGCAGGGCCCTTTGATGCTCCCTTTGCTCTCTATTCTAAAGTCATGTCGCAAGTCAAGGGACTGAGCATTCGATGCCCATATTTGGGTATCTTGCAACACTGTCTTCAGACACTGACTGATCGTGTGAAGGGTCCCTAAGGACTCCCCTGTGACTGGTGCGATGGGCGACCGCCATGCGTCACACTGCTTCTTGAGCTAAACTTGTACGTAGATGGGATTAACACGAATGCTAAGGGAGTATTTAACATGGGGCAGCATTGAAGCTTGGGCAATACTCACATATTTGCAAGCTTGATGTAGATAACGATAGTAATACTGTATTTTGCAATTTTAATCGCATGATATGCCAACAAATATCTCATACTTCGAAAAACATTTAGCAAGTAGTAACAACAACAACAGCAGCAGCAGCAGCAGCAGCAGCAGTAGTAGTAGTAGTAGTAGTAAGGATAGCAGCACTTTAGTAACTCAAGACTATCTTGCACTGAAAGAGAAGGGACCATTTAGTACGGACTTAGAGAACGGGGAATCTATGCACAGGTGTGTTCTCACAAAAGATTTCTTGCGCATAAAAACACTAAACTAAGAAGGAAGAGGGAGAAAAGATAAAGTATAATCAGAAGAAAAACTAAATGGTCACCGTTTGGTGTTCCATAGAGAGAATCATTCATGTTTCATTTCTACAAAACAAGGCAATACTGTAACAGCAGCATCCTATCGTCAAGACATTGATTGCATGCTCGAAAAATTGAAGAAGCACCAAAGACTGATTAATAGAGATGGACCAATTTTGCTTCTTGTTAGTGCACGACTTGAGACCTTTACAGCTGCGGTCGACTAGCTGCCAAGTCTGAATTATGAAACTTTGCCGCATCCTCCCTATTCTCCTGATATCTCTCCCACTGATTATTATTTTTTCAAACATTTCGAACTTTTTATTCGCAATACAACATTCTTAAATAAGGAAAGTATAGTTGAAACATTTGAACAGTTCATTGGTGAAAAAGAAGATAAGTTCTTGAAAGATAATACATGCTTTTAAAAACCCGTTGGGCAAAGGTCATGGAGAAGGAAGGTTCATAATTTGATTAAAATTAATACTTTACGACACTTATTTTAAATAGTTTTCAAATGCGACATTTAATGTGAGACAACCTAATGAAAATCCAAGTAATCAATAAATACACGAAAACATTTTTTCCTAAAATCAAGCGATCGGAGCTCACATATATTCCACGTACATGATATTTACGAGTATGTACATTACTTACACAAGGAGAATTTTGCCAGTGTATTCAGTTTTTGCCTAAGTATGGTATGGCAGAACCCCCCCTCCCCCACCCCAAGTCTGAGCACTACTACCCATTACTCTTTGTTCATTGATTTGGAAATTGTGGAGACATTTTTTCGTGCGTTTTGATCATAATTATTTGGAGATTTTATATTTTTAAGATATTTCAGAACGCGAACAAGAAGACCACAATTTTAAGTATTTGTGCCGTCCACACCAAAGACTCTTTGTTAGCGCGGTTTGCAGAACGATGACCGGTATGTTTTGAAGCGAAATATTTTTAACGTATTAACAGAGTGAAAATGTATTTCACCAAATTGAAAAACTCTCACATCATAATTTCATTAAAAATCCCGCAAGGTGCCGCTCCCCTGAGACGTGAAGTGTCGCACAGATGGCGCCGAATTAGAAATTTCGGTCCATAAAGGGCGCCGAGTTAGAAATTTCGGTCCATAAAGGGCGCCAAGTTGGAAATTTTGGTCCATAAAGGGCGCCGAGTTGGAAATTTCGGTCCATAAAGGGCGCCGAGTTGGAAATTTCGGTTGCGCATAAATGCACCCAGAGCTGTGCAGGCAAATTGATGGCCGACAGTGTTCCGTACATAAATTCATGGTTATACTTAATTGATGGCCAACATGATGTTTCGTACCTATACGGGAGACACGACTCAGAAATCTGCAAAATATAAGCGTTCATACAAATTTCGCTCCAGTTATTCATGTTTCAAAGTTGGTGCTACTCATAGAATATCCCTTCAGAATCCGTTTCATGATCTACCTAGGTCTGCTGATTGCTCTTTCTCCAGATCCCGGGAATTGTGCGTGACAGAAGTACCACAAGATGAACTTGATAGTTAAGCACTTCAAAAATGTGATTTCAACTTAGTATTCTCAGAATATTATAGGCGAATTTTGGCATACCTTATAATTAATTCGTGTTCTTTAACCATTCCCAACTTATTACCCAGAGGAACATTCTTGAAGCCCACAAGTCCGTAATTATGATTGCAAGAAAAAAGAACATATCTACCTTTTCTAGCACGCGTTCAAACTTGAGCATAGCTAGTGCCTCCCAATCAGTTGCCAATATAAACAGGGCGTGGGGCGAGGGGTCCACAATTGATCGGTCATTGCGCACATGATTTCATGAACATCCTCACTTGATGCGAGCGTTCAAGATGATGAAGAGTGTAGAAAACGTTCATGCAGTCTTGACTATGAACAACTGGAAGTACTAGTCGAGTCAAATCCACGCCAAAGTGTCAGAGAAATGTCTCAGACTGCGACAGTCTCGCGACATTTGCAGACGATGCTATTGGGAAATCGGCGTATCCCAACTCTGCTTCACGATGATGCACGGCCACACGGTGCAAGAAATACATTGTAAAAGCTCTCAGAGTTAGGATACAGGACTCTTCCACATCCTCCATATTCTCCTGATCTTTCATCCACTGACTACAATATTTTCAATCACTCGAGTACATTTTTGAATAGTAAAGCTTTCAGATCCAAGCCAGAGGTGTGACTCGGCTTTCAAAGACTTTGTTGCTTTACAACTATAGTAAGTTTTTATCAACGAGGCATGTATAATTTCTTTGATCGATGCATAGATGCACAAGGCTCACATTTTGAATAATTTAAACAAATTAACCATTCATTTCTTTGTAACATATTACGCTGCTAAAATTGCACACTATTTTTATAAAAACCTAACACAGCCTCGGTAACAAGTATACACACAGTTGTGCCGATCAGAGCCTGTTCTACAGCTACTAACAAGTTTCCTGTGGTGATGCTGCCATTTTTCCAGAGGTAAAACAACCCACCGGTGGGTCACATTGCAGCCAAAGCTTTAAAATGTCAACGAAAATAATGAAGACAGAAGAGTCCGGCGTCCGCATTTGCCAGCATCCGCGAGCTACGGTGGCCCATGAAACTGGTCAAAGGCGGTGGGGCAGGAGGAGGAGGAGCAGCAGGAGGAATAAAAACGTTTCCAATTGCAGTGTTGAAGATTTTCTCCATCGTTGCGACGTGAGAATTGATCGACGAAAAAACTCGCCGCAGATACGTGTATGTAATCCTTGTACCCTGGTATTGCAATCAATCGAAATAATAAAAATTTCCAACGTCGCGAGCAGAAGCTCAGTGGATAATGACCGTTATTACGAATATCCGGCCGTCACCGCTGAAGATAAAATCATAAGGACTGCCTTAAAGCACAGTCCTCATCTCAACCTCCCATCCCCACAGGAGAGGATTAAATGGGGATATTGAGGAGGCTGGGGTACTATTTCAGCTGAGGTTTGCTTGCATGCGGTCATGTCATTTGTTGTGCTTCTGATCATCTTTTTCCTACGAGATTATTATCACAGTCGTCCCCCAACACAGCCCTAGATCAGTTCCAGCAAACAGACGCATTATAGTCATCCTCCGCACAAAGCGCTAGATCAGTTCCAGCAAACAGACGCATCATATACAGTCGCCCTCCACACAAAGCGGTAGATTGGTTCCACTGAACTAGCGCTCCCAACCGCCACCCAACACAAGATGGAAGCGCGCTCTGCCCCAGCGCAACACAGTTCACGTGAACGCGAAGTTGTTCTCCAGCCAGCTCATGCGAAGGTAATGCGGCTCAGAAGTTCAGATTCTTATCGTAAGATGAAAGAAGGAAGAATTTGCAGCACAAGCAGAACTTGAAATTAAAACAAGAAATGAAATGCACGAACTGATGATGGCAGTAAATTCTGCTGCCAATTCAAAAAAGAAGAAGCTAGTAATCACCCTGTAACATCTCGATGAAAGTCATGTTATAACCCATTCGTTTTTACGTCATGCCATTGGTCCTGTTTTTGAAGAAAAAATATTGTAAACTTATCTTAGACGAGTTGTTAAAATGAAAACATGTTTTACCTTCAGATTTCGAAACGTTTCTTTTCTCAGTAGTTATCATAGCATTTACATAATTAAGCAGAATCCCAGAAGATGAACCGAACCCGCACAGATAAACTCCGTAAAGTTAAAAACAAACCTCGCCAATTTCATACCCCATTTTATGCAACGCACCAGCAATTGGAGCAAGTTTAGAGTCGGTCAATGCGCCTCGTACCCCAGCAGCCCCGCCCTCACCAGACAACTCAAAGGAAGACTATGCGACCGAGACAGAATATTCTGGACATCCCGGAGCGAAACTGGTCCTCAACTCGCTGGCAACCGCGGGCGCGTTTTTGCGGACGACGGGAATCCTGAGCCGCATTTGAAATTACGACTGCAAACCCCGTCAAGTCCCACGTTAATAACATAAGTATGTTAAATATCAGTGAAAAAGGATTTGCCGAGAGTAAAGCAATGAATTTTTGGTTAAATTTATTCCTAACAGAGATCAAAACTTGCGTTTCGGAGCCCAAATTCTCGAACAGAGACGAATTTTAAGTGTCTTTCATCTAGAGCCGTCATCAGTCAGGTCTTCATGCACGCCGATTTTAACTCGTTAGATGTTCACACAAAAGACGACTTTGCAGTTTGGTGACCTAATACTTAAGAACGAACGGAAAGAGAAGCCTGTGAAAATTGAACGGGTGTACAGTTGGGAGAGTTGAAGACGCTTCTTTTTAGCCCAGTCTTTAGCCCTTCTACGCTAACACCCAAGTCGGAGATGCACCCAGGCTATCATGCATTGGAGGTAGCGATAAAAACCTCTGAAACAAGAATAATTTAACTGACCTGCTCCTCGATTCCTCCCTCAGCGTTGCTGGGCAAGTTTGCCGGAACCCTCACGTCTTTGCCGCCTCAAGGTCAGCGCTCTTCGTTGCTAATCACATAACAACCGCAAAATTTCATTTCAACTCGAGACGTGTTTGCCTCTCACCCACAACTCCCCCTTCCCTGCACGTGTCCCTATAACTTTCCCAAAGCCGCCACGCAAAGTAGAGATAGATTGTCTGGAATTATTTTTTCCTTAGATTGAAACTTCATTTCTATTACTTCCAGTATTGCGCAATGCAGTAGTCCCAACGCATATTCCCCCCTCCCCCCTCCCCTAAATTTTTCAAAATACCCTCATCATGCTTGGGTATCTACCCTTAGTTTATCTACACGCGCATTGGAATGAATTCCTTTGATATAACCACATTACCGTCAGAGAGAACCTTAATTTCAACTTGAAATGTGTAATGACGTCTCATTTACTCGCCGCTTCCAAGCTCTCACAACGATGAGGAAGCTCTTTCCATATCCCATCGCGCCACGGAACGCCTCTCGCTCGACAACAGGAGAGACGCAGCCTCGCCGTTTACCAAGGGCCGGGCAAGGTAAACTCATGTGCGTGATCGAACGTCCATCATTTGCCCTGCCACTATGCGCATGGTGTGTGTGCGTGTGCGCGTACATCCGGGTGTTTTCTCCGTACGCAGTATTCTGAAGGTACAGACTTGCACAAAAAAAGCTAATGTTTAGTTAATCGAGCAGAACAAATTTCTTTTAAGACCCCCGGTTTCGGTTTCTCAAAGGAAGTCGTGTTCGAAATAAGGAAGGTGAATGCCAAACGCATAAATCCGAGGATGGATTAAACTGCACCACTTCTTCTGGAACTTGGAAAACGTATAAATTAATCTTGAAATTTCGTGTTCCGTAACGATAGAAGCTCCAATGTGAAATTAAGGCTCTAGCAACTTATGCATTGATTCTATCAAAGTTTAATGCGGTAAGTCAAGCAAACATTATTGCCAGGAGAACTCTAAGAATTTAAGGATAAAATTGAAAACGTTCCATAAAAGAAAAAAAGGATAAACATGGTGAACTTGTTCGAAGTCAAACTAGTTCTTCCAATTCAAGCCCCATCACCCCCTTCTTCCAATTCAAGCCCCATCACCCCCTTCTTCCATTTAAAGCCACATCACCCCCCTTCTTCCATCTAAAGCCACATCACCCCCTTCTTCCATTTAAAGCCATATCACCTTTTACGTAAAGTTACATTACCTTCTCCCAGCTGAACAAACACAATGTATGCCAGCATTCCTACACGCTCACGCTCACACGGTGAGGCCAGATTAGCAACTTTCAATAGCAAAATCGATTGGGGCCCCAAAGGGATCCGAAAATGTAACTTCTTCAGGCGACACCGTGTCTCAGCCTCCGACAGAGGCGCAATTTTTGCATTGCTGGCACACAACAGCAATTTAACATTATATGTTCGGGAAATTAGACATAAATTGATACGATTTGATTACGGTTACAAACAAGGTAAGTGTTGCGAGTTACCAACTATGGATCATCTTTCATTTTCAACAAGAATACGGGTTAAAAGACCTGAAGGGTTCAAAATACCAGTTCCACCTACACTCTTTGGTCCTCGATTATCCCTCGCAAAAACTACCCAGAAAACAACCTAAGCTTTCTGTACAGTCTTTAAGACGTCTTACTGAATTGTTACAGCTGGTAAAAAAATCGAATCTCGAAACTTCGAGATCAAAGGGACTTGGAACTTTTCTTCCTTGTTGCCGTCATGCGTAAGTTTTCTGCTGTGCAAATGACATGTTCCTTATCTTCTCGAGAGGATGCGTTGAACGTCAAAAACTAGTCGATCAGAAATAATCTGTGAAAAACTATTCTGAAAAACTGTCAAAAACTGGTCTTTGCCAAAAACTCGTCTGTCAAAAAGCCTGACAGGATAACAGCTCTAACTAAGCAATGAAGCTCTCGATTCGAGATTAAAAACCTGATTCCCTTGGTGATGTCTTAAAAAGAGTGGGATTCCACGTTCTAAGTCTCCTCAAGATGATTCTAGAGCATATCCGGGGCTTTTTTGACGGTTAAAATATATTCATTACAAACACGACAAGTCTGCCTTGTACCCTATGAAGCGCATTAGGTCCCACGTTATTAAATCACACAAGACAACTGTATCTCTACAATTAGTTCTTCAAAACGCAAATAAAATTTATAATTTTCGAGCGCTATGGTAATATTTACCAGTAGTCTAGCTCTGCTTTGGTCACGATCTGTACGATTATAATGCAACGGAAAACGAGTGAAAACTCTCCGACCAACTGCACAAGTTGTTTGCGTGGGAAGATGACGTACCTAACTTCAGAATATGTACAAGTAATAATTCGTTTACAAAAAAATTGAATAACTGTTGTCGCATTTCGTTTCATAAATTGATATTTTTTCAAAACATAAAACTACTACAATTTAATAATTACTGCATGTACTTAGGTTTGAATTTTACTTCAAGCGTTCTTATTCTGTAATTCTAAATGTAATTTTTACGCATATTGACACACACTGATGACGGCATCCGGTATGATAATTGGCAGCATCACAAGACGTCTTAAGGTCACAAAACTTGTCAACATAATAGAAGAAAAACATTTCCAACTTTTAACGCGCACAGAAATATTCTTACTAGCATTAACAATATTCAAATCTATCTCACGACGGCTATCATTTGCTGTGTTTGTAGTATGTGTATAATGGTCTCGTAAATGACATCTTACGTATATTACACATACTTACAACTCAAATCTATGTAAGTAAGCATAGGCTCGGCAAGCTTCCGTACTTGTACCCTACCTTCAAAAAAGTGTCTTAGAAAAAGTGAATTCATACTAAGGAATGAGAAACGTGCGTGCACTAAGAGGTGTGTACAGAGAGATGATTCGAATGAAAACTGTTCTCACGGTGGCAGATGAGAATGCATTAAGGCTTCCAGCTTGTAGTTACGGGTTCATTGAAAACAATTTGAATTGCAGAGCCTACAAGATTACACGACTTCTTACTCCTGGTATTGGAATGATGGAAGACCAGTTAGTTATTCACTGGCATAATACGATCTTCATTACCACAGTAAGAAGAAAATACAAGCAACGGCAGCCAGAAAACTCTGCATTGTGCATGAGGAAGCTGAGCCAGCTGGGAGTACTGATCAGGGGTAGCTTGCGAGGTTTAAAGATGGGAAATGCGGTCCCTCTTGACTGGATACATTAGGGCAGACCATTAGTTAAAGAAGACAGCCAAATTACCGATGTCGCCTTCGAAAATCCGCTTTGTACTGTAACAGGTATGGCAGTCCTTGCTAAATTAGTTTTTCAGGAGCATGTAAGGAAGGTCATAAAGCGTTCGTTAAAATTCATCTGAAGTAGCTTCATTGAAGGAATTTGAGCGTAGTTCGGTTATGAAACATGTCATTGTGGCCCCATCCAGAAATCTGGACAGCCATTAGCAGGGATCGTACGGCGAGTCATTGACACTTGTGCCAAAATCCTCTTCCAGTTCCCGGACAAACGGACAGTGTGGCAGAAGTCCGTGACTTCTGGCGGCCTGTGGACGCAAAAATTGGCCATGCCATCTTAGGCGGTCCCTCACTCGCGTATATCCCAGTATATAGGAGCTACAAGCTTGCCAGATCTCACTCACCCCTGCATCAAGTACGTCTTACAATCTGATTACGACTTTGAAACAATAGTCGAATCTTTTGATCAAATGGAATTGTGACATTCATTCACACATCAAAGCGTATTCAATTATTATAAATTAAGAGTCCACTGTCAATAATGTCGGCGGAAAAATCATCCCAACAGTTAAACAGTTTAGGAAGAACTCGTGAGAAATAGTTCTTAGTTTCCGGTGCATATAATCCTACAAGCTGATCAATATCTACACCGCTAGCTAAAGCTAGCGTTGAATATCATCAAAAAGCTACACTGACAAACTGCTTATTGTAGTCGATGAATTTGAAAGCGCCACGGCCTGTGAGCAAGACTGGGTAAATGATGAATTAATTAAGTCTAGTTGGCGCCAAACATCCAATACATGGCCACAGCACACGCCTTCGAAATAAATAGAAACAACGTAGTTTGACTCTCGGTTAACGCTTCTTCAAAATCAGATCTTCAACATCACCTCGTTCGGGGTCTCCACTGAAGTCGTGCTGTGGTAATGTAACCCTATGTGTCTGATCGATAGAGAATTCTCTCCTCTTTAAGATGGTGCACGAAATTTAACTGCCAAATTTTCAGTAAACGGGATGTTTGTGCAAAAACTATTACTGGTAAAATGTTCTTTTTTCCGTCAACTGAAACAATTAGCTAAAAACTTCCAATACATTATGTTTACTTTAGAAAAGAGCTCTAGTCTCTGTAATTTGAACGACTGTGTAAACCGAAAATTTAAAATGGCTCGAACAGTCATCCAACTCGGACTAACCGTGAATTTAGCAACATCGCACAACAGAAGGACTAAACGCCTAAGATTAACACGCATAAAGATAAAATCGGCAAGAAGAGATGATGAATTCCTGTAGACCCGTAATTTGCGAGCTCCCGAGTTAGGAATTGCGCTCATTGTGCGGCTACATCGGCGTTATCGACCACTACAGATGTACAGCCGTTCAGTTCAAGGAAATGTAGCTTTAATCAGTGAAATCAATTGTCTTCGCGCTCTGGACGCCATTTTTGGGGAACAATCTCTCGTATTATTAGTGCTTTAGGCAGCAGTAAGAGTGGCCTAAAGACGAAGAAAAAACTTCGAGTGAGTTTCTAAAGTTCCTGCGCGCAGAACTCACCGTGCGTACATTGCCTAATTCTAGTGGAAAAGTCAACAGGAGTTTAAGCATTTGCATCGTCACCACGCTGGTTTTTACATAGCTTGGAGGCGACACACACACTTCATAGTCATACGCTTAGGATCCATTAAAATTAAAGTTTCCGGGGCTTTTGCCTGATCTTGCGAAAATGAAATACTTTTGATTGGCGAGTTACGCTTTGAATGTCATCACTGGTTCAGTTTGCATTAATTTGGTGCTTAGAGTAGACTGCGATTTGTTGAGCGGTCTGTTCGTATTGAACTAGTCCCTGAACAACCGAACCTGTACCGAAACTTCGACAGTCATTTTTATCAAGCAAAAATTTCTGCCAGCACGATGATAAACCGACTCATGGAAACAGAAATAAGTCACGTACAAATGAATACCACTTCAAATTTCTGCATAAAAGATGACCCGTTCATAGAACATGGAAGTAACGCAACAATTTAGCAAAGTTATCCAGTTCGCGGAACCTACAATGGCGCGAAGCTTTAAAATGCAGCTTCTTTCAAGGATCTTCATGAAACCAGTTTAGCAGACTATTCTAGACGGCACAAAATTGGTCGGTGTCTGTTTACATTTGCATCGTCTCTGTGTTTTTAAGACTCCCAACCAACCGCAGCAATGCAAGCAAACACGCTGCTAGATCTGCGCAGCTCTGGAGAGACGGTCTGCACGGACCCGTTTGACCCAGGGGCTCCCAGTGGGGGTAATGAAGGGGTGACACTCAAGTTATGAAGTCGTAATTAACCCTGGAACGGTTACCCTGAATCTAAGTTTAGGTGATGAAGGAACTTTTGGTCTTAAATCCAGTGGAAAATCTGGTAGGCAAATCACGGGGTATGTAAAATCTGAAGTTTCTCTTCAAGAGTTGAGCAAAGAAGTTAAAAAGAGTAACAATAAGCACCCAAAACTATATATACAGCACAATTTTTTTTCTAATACTGTATTTTAGCTTTTTATATTTATTGTTACTCGGTTTAACTTCCATTCTTAATTATGATTCAACAGTTTTTTCAGTCCCTTCTTCATTACTTGAAGTTGGGTACCACGGATACAACTCCCTGAATCCTGCCGAGAAACATGTCAGTCTCAGCTCAGTTTTTACTTAGTACGCTAAACCTCAAACCGGAGAGAAACTCGGGCTTATGAAATGTTCCGAAGGTTTTTCGCGTTAGTATATGGCCATCACTCCTGGTACGAACGTTATTGTCACTTTCGAAGAGGCCTTCTGGGCTGACATCGATGAGGCCATTAAGATATTAGTAGGTCTAGATCAGTTGACCTCGCAGTCTTCTTTGTTCAAGCGAAATTAATCAAAATCATGGTTAGTAGCCCATGCAACTTGCCAATCTCCACGACCTAATAAAAGACCCACAAAAAAATTCGTGCAACTCGACGATCTATTCTATCAATGTCTGTAACCGACCTTTTTTGTGCCCAGATTTGCTTCATCATGCAGCCTCTTTCTGTTCTCCTGGCGGGCAGAAAAGTGCAATGTATTTGCAATCAAAAATTGTTTGGGGTCTCGTCAGAGCGTCCATAGAAGGCGCTGTGCCTTAGACTTGGCGACATTTCTTCTTGCATTGTCATCGTATATTGGTCTCTGAAAACCACAAGCGTCGTCGCATAACAGTGACGAGTTATCTTTCTTTTCATTTTCGCTTTCTAGAAGTTAAGAAAAATGGTTGGTCTCCCTAGAAAATAGTAACGATTTGACGTTGTACGTAATCTCTGTTGCGCTGCCCGCTTCTTGAAAAAATTACACCTGAACTTAGTGCTGGTCTTTCATTATTCAGTTCAGAAGGAAGTAACAGTTCAAACATTATTATGCTTGTACGCGTACAGACATACCTCGCTACAGAATGCCTCGTTTTACGATGTTTCGCTTTATTGACTGCTTTCAGGTTTATCACTATTTTCAGGAACGTAACCCAGTTGCATAAGTGAGGTACGCCTGCTGTACATTTCGAAGATTTTAAAATTTGTTGGAAGTTTATAGGAAGATTAAGTATCTTCAGTATGAAAATACCCTCCAGGTTTTCGACGATGGACCCCTACGTGTACCGTTCAGCCAGCCGTGTCCCATGCTGACTGCCACACACCGATACAACAGCAATGTTAACACTTTGACTACGATTCTCCACGCAGGTATAATTACATGCCGACAAATATCTCTGCTGTGAATTTAAAAATGAAGGATTTTGGTTACGCAAATTGGGTTACCCTATTAATTGTCCTTCTAATCAGAACTAGCTTCTTCGATTGATGAACACGAATTTGATGAAAATTTGAAAATTTGTATTTATACATGATAGTGCTTTGGTTGCATTAGGTTAGGTTAGATGATCGTATGTACCATATACGGCCCACTTCGGAGGCAAAATGTTAATATTGCAATTATATTAACCTCTTGACGATGTTGACATTCGAGGGCTCTGCGGCACAATGTACAGCGCGCTTGCCTTCTATTGAAGAGGCCCCTGGTTCTACACGGGACTCCATGCAGGGTTCTACCGAGCGACCTCATCTGTTGAGGAGGTCCCTCCTGTTAAAGAGGCTGAGTTTTACCTGGCCACGGAATGCTTCCCTTCGGAAAAAAGAAGAATAATTCTTAGCATTCAGCCTCCCTGTCAATAATTATAAAACTTGAAAACCCTACACGTATGTTGTACGTCAACTCTTCATTGGAATAATTTTTCTTTTCATTATTGGCGCGCACAACAGCAGTTCCTGGAGTTCGGCAACCTCACGGCGTCCTCTGTTGAGCAAAGCCTCGCTGGCTGGAACCTGCTCTGGACGCGGCCTCTTGAATTGGGTCTCGTTTACACCGGTCATCCCAACTGCGAGGCCTGTAATATTTCACTTTAATTCGGGGCCCTTGCTTTTAATTCGGGACCCTTGCTTTGCGATGGCCCCACTGGCAACGAGCTCCGTGCAGCCGAGGCGGAGATGGACTTGACTTCAACACTGGAAGGACAGACCTGATGAACACGACTCTCCATACAAATGACTAAGATGGAATTAAGAGACTGTCATATCGTCGAGTGACGGATGTCTTCATGCTGAATAAATGAATTAGTATGAGAATGAAATATTTTGAACCATTCAGAATATAATTTTTTGAAGTTGATTATATGTAATGATTTGAAATTCCGAAATGGGTCATCCATTTTTCTGGCGTTGAGGTATTACGCTTCATGTGTGCATGACAGACCAGCATGCCCCACGACAGACTAGCATGCCCCACGGTGGACTAGCATGCACCACGACGGACTAGCATGCCCCACGACGGACTAGCATGCCCCACGACGGACTAGCATGCCCCACGATGGACTAGCATGCCCCACGATGGACTAGCATGCCCCACGACAGACCAGCATGCCCCACGACGGACTAGCTTGCTCTATTTGACAGGCCCAAAACATGAGAGAAGCTGTAGCGAGGTCACTGTGAATCTCTTAACTTTTTTGCAACCATTCCCTATTGACTAATCGCATTTAAGCATCAATGTTCCGTTAAAACTACATATGCTACTGAAATAAAACTTAATACTTTATTTTCATTGCACTTTGAGCACCCATTCAAGCTGTCAGTATATGATATGAGCAGATTTTCAGGTAAATCTTTCTAGTTGTACATCTAGCTATGCAATATTAATACTAAATCACCGATCATCTTGTTTCCATGCTTGCTTGTTTGCAACCGTACGCACTCTTCAATAATCACATAGGGCAGACATTCAAAACCCATCTCTTGGTAAATATAAATGAAAGTTTTCTTATCGCATCGTGGTTACGGTTCATTAGTACTAAAGAAGTGAATAAATTATTTTCTTCGGCATTGGACGTTCGTTAGGAAATAAAGAATCGATAGAGGCTCAAACGGGGCTTTAAAACAATTACCCAATGAGCTACTGGAAGTCTAGTGTAAAGATAGAAGAGTACCATGTAAACACCAGGCATCAAGGGGTTAGGCAAATTTGGCTTATATACTACAACTTGAAAACTGTTGCAGTCAGTATCAGCAAGGTAGCTGACCTTGTAAATGTAGTACGTACGTAGTAATTCTATTACAGAGCGTGCGACTCCACTCCGAGTACATGCGTCATGGCACAAGATTGTTGCTCCTCATTGTTCGCTGTCGAAAAAAACGGTGCCCTACTTCGAGGAACTCCATGGCGCGAGGTATTGGAATTTCCGCTCATAGACCAATACACCGGCGAAGCAAGTCATAAATTTTCGCAATAAGCCATAACTATGCACCGGCGAAGTTAGTCATAAATTTTCGCAATAAGCCATAACTATGCACCGGCGAAGTTAGTCATAAATTTTCGCAATAAGCCATAACTATGCACCGGCGAAGTTAGTCATAAATTTTCGCAATAAGCCATAACTATGCACCGGCGAAGTTAGTCATAAATTTTCGCAATAAGCCATAACTATGCACCGGCGAAGTTAGTCATAAATTTTCGCAATAAGCCATAACTATACACGGCTCGATCACCGTGGATGCTGGTGATGAACTGAAGCCGTCATATCACGAGCGAACTTTATTTTCATGATTCATTTTTTTACAATGGCCATTTTACTTAGTCAATAAGTATTTGATTATATTTAGCAGGTTTCGTGCGATGTTATCCTCGGGTGGGTCATTTAGTCCTGAGATTGCAGCACCTAACAGGCGCCGTGCTGAAGGGAACACGGTCATTTCTAGGACTTCAAGTTCATTAGACGATATCAACGTACAGAAATATAGGTAGAAACTACCATACGTTTAGGGTGCTGGGTCAACTATCGATGCAGGTGCTGTGTTCATCACTTGAGCACTGCCACTGCGCTGAGGAAAACAGACGATGTCTTCGAGAATGAAAAAGTTTCTCTGTTTCTTCTTTCAGTTTCCTGCTTTGGCCGATTATTGCATGAATACTTCACACCTCTGCTGTCCCCAAATAAAATTGCTAAAACTCTAGTCTAATCGGCAAGCTGACATAGAACATTTCTCCAGTTCTTTCGAGCGATAGCACATCCATGTGACTGCGTACACCCTCTCAGATTTTCTTCCCCTCAGTTCACTTGACAACACTTTTTCTTCCTTTAGCTCACACAACTTCACTTCAATTGCAGGTTGGTAAACTCTCACGAGTGCACACACCCATTTCAGACATTCACAACAGGAAGGCACTATTACAACTGCACTTCAAAATGCAGCAACCGCTGAGCTGGTGCGGAAGGCGGAACCGACTGTTAGAAGCTTTGCTGTACCCGCGCGTGGAATCATTCAGACGGAAGCAGACGGTTCGAGTCCCTCGACTTGTTGTGACAACATTTGTGTGTGTTGCCGCAACAGCCCAACATTCCTGTCGATCGAATGGACCGACATATCCTTGGATAATTCGTGCAAGTCTTACTTCACAGTTTGAATCATACCACTGTAACTTTCGAGGGCATTGAGTTTTTTATTTAATTGGAGGAATTCAAACGTCAATTACTAACGTACAAATTGCGCGAGTGTTCCGCTGAAATCTTTCGCTGCACGTTGTCCTGTTGTAAAGTAGCGCGTCTCAACCTTTTTTCAAATAAAAATAGCATTAGCAAATGTATGGCATTATGCACCAATTTTCCGGTACAACCCAATCCTAGTCGTTATCTTGTGATCAACACTCTCTCATGATCTTGAAAAGATTTTACTGCAACATTCAGTGGCGAACAAAATTTGTCGCACCGGCGGCCGTTTCATCGCAACCGACCGCTAAGGAATTAATCTCATCTCAAGCAGTGTACGTACTATAGTTGATAGAAACAATGCGAAGATGACAAGCAAAGATGCACTTTGTAGCAGAAATACCACCGGCGGCTAGAGCTCGACCGCAAAACTAATGCGCGACACGACGGTAGCCCGAGGACCGTGATGAGAAGGAGCCCGAGTTCTGGGAACGGGGTCGGGTATGTGCGAGAGGGTCTCTTTCCAGGGAGCGAGTGAACATAAAATAGCGGAAAAAATGAACACCGTCGGCGTGTGCAGTCCGTGCCCTGAGGTGAGTATGTTTCACCAGTCGTACAGCGCAGGAGCTTGCAGTGCATCCAGTGCTACCAGGTGCTGGAATTACGTAAGCTTCTTGACACTTAAACGGGCTGAGAACCTTGAATGAAGAAGGTTCTTGATAAATTCCGCTAATTGTATGAATATTTTGGCTGTAATCAGAGGTGAAAAGTTAAAAATAAATACAGCAACAGAACAAACATAAAACTAATTAAGTTCCTGCAATAGATGTCGGGGAATCGTAAATGTTGCTATACGTTTCTAAGCATGTTGGTTGTCTCCTCCGTAAGGGGACGGGGGTTACAGAAAACCCATGGAAGGAAGGGCAACCTTCATGGAAAGGAAGACAACCATGATGACAGCGAAGATAAAAGTGATGAGACAGAAGACAACCATGACGGGACCGAAGGTAACACTAACGTAAGAGAAGACAACAGTGACGGAAAAGAAGACAACCACGACGCGAATGAAGATAACACTAACGCAAGAGAAGATAACACTAACGCAAGAGAAGACAACAGTGCTGACAAAGCTGACATCGCTGACAGGAAGGGAGTACAGGTGTCGTATGCAGAGGACCTCGTGCCGAGCCCGCGGTGAGGTGCGGGCTGGGCACTGTGATGCGGCCTGGACACTCGACACTTTTCCGCACGACTCTTCACGACGAATTAAAAGATATCATGAAACCAAAATGATACAGTTTCACTCATTTTCACTGACGCATGTCTCATAACTGTTAAGTGAACTGAATGGTCTCGTCAAGGTGGGAAAAACGAACAAATGTCTAGTTGCCCTGGAACGCTCGCTTGGAATCAATGTTCTGGCAATGTCCTCTCGAAATGCTGGCCGTAAGGTTGCGTAGGAATTGAAGCTAATTTTTTCAGAGATAGATATTCATTTTATGGCAATTCACCATAAACAATAATATGAAACTTGTCTACTTGTGCGTATATTGGTGAACTACTACTTTTTTCTCAATTATCAAATACACTTTTTTCGGGGGTTATTTCATAATTTAATTAGGGTATTAGTCTACATTTCCATGTTAAACTCAAAATAATACTTTCAATACTGCCATTTCCTAAATCGTTAAGTGCGCCATATTTTTCAACTCCTATGATGTTGTACTTCACAACTGCCTTCAAGTTCCAGTTCAAGAACATCCTGCCAAGGTCATTTCTTCAGACTCAACGCCAATCCATTTTGATAAACCGTCCGTAACAGTTTAATTCACATTTTTCATTATTCCTTTCACAATCATTTTTTTTACTACAATTATTCCATTCAAATGCCTTAACCCATCCGAGCCGGTGCTTCATCACGACTCTGAACGTCTCACTCTAAATGCTGCATGATTTTTGCAGCATTTATGAAGTAGTCTCTCAAAACGTCCGGGGAAACATCAATGACGCCACGACACACCATTCCCTAACGACCGCCCCACCCTAGGCCGTGTTCGAGGTCCACCAGGGCTGAGGCGGCGGCCTTGGCAGCACATCGACACCGCAGTGCACACGTCAATGCGAGTTTTATTGACGCTGATTGGTGGACGCCGCGCGGTGTGGGCAACCTCGAAGTGCGCTCGCAAATTGTGGTAGGCAGGAAAATGTTGGTAATAATTATAAAGTTGCTTTGAATGCTTTGTATTCAAACAGTTCGCTCGATGCATGATGTAGGGACACTCCGGCCCTACAGACTTGCTTGGATCCTGGAGAAGCTTGCAATCGACAGGAAATGAAACCTTAACTTGGGAATTTCAAGGTTTCGTGGGAAAATTGGAACGACTTCGAATACGAATGTAAAAAGTTTTATAAATCTGACGAGAGGCATGAGATATTTGGTCAAAAATTTGAAGGGATGATGAAGGTTGGCTTTGAAATATGTCCCTGAAATGCGTGCAGCAAAATGGTCGAAAATCATTAGGCAAGCGAGGGGGACACAGAATAGAGCAGGTAAATTTCAGTGTGAATGAACACGACGATCACACAAGTGTCTGGCACTAAATCCTCTGAAATTAAGTAAATAGGGTTTACTCACACGGTAGTTTCCAGTAACTTGCGTTGCTGGTAATTCACGCTCGAATGAATGAAACTTCTCGTTGATACTCATTACAAAATGCAATATACCAGCCAAAATTACTCAAACCGCACGTTAACAGGACGTTATGCCGTTATTAAAATTACCATTAACCTGACCATTGTCGAACATAATTTACTGCCATGAAAAGGAAAAAAAGTAGGACTCAGGGAGAGTTGAAGCTGCCTAATACTAGCAATATTTTTGTATATACTTACCATAAGTCCACTGGATGATAGCGAAATTCAGGCAAATGTTAGTGGCCAAACCTTGTTCAAGGAGACTTCGAAATTTTATTTCAACGACAGAAAAAACTCAGCGTCGTGCTTCTGGGACGCAAAAGATCGCCAATTTATAAAACAAATTTAAAAAGAACAGAACATTGAAAAAGGACAAAATGGTTCACTTTTGATAGAAATATTTGCGATTTAATGCACTTCTTTTAGCTACTGTTCTACGCAGTCCTATGTCCTATGCAGAGTCTGCATTCGGCATTACACGTATATGTATGTACGTCCATTACTGGATCTACGCTCAGAATTGGATCTGTATTCTGCACTCTATATCTAGATGTTATAATACATTCATGGTTTTGTCTTCCAGTTAATGAAGTTTTATGTAATTTCTGATTAACGCGTTGACTCCGAAGTGGGTCATATATGGTATACGCGATCACCTAACCTAATGTAACCAAAGCAATGTCATGTATAAATACAAATTTTTTAGTTTTCTTCAAAATTGTGTTCATCAATCGAATAAGCTGGTTCTGATTAGAAAGAAAATCAATAGAGTAACCAAATTTGTGAAACCAAAGTCCGTCATTTTTAAATTCACAGTAGAGATATTTGTCGGCATGTAATTTTACCTGTGTGTGGAGAATCGGAGTCAACGTGTTAATGAACCTCATATTTGTTAATAGTTTTGCGGTATTCACACAACTATGAATTCATTGTAGATAATGTGATGAGGTAATTGCACTAAAATACGTTTCCCTGACATCTCGATGCGTTGAGTACACGACTAGAACTGTTCCGCACAGACGAGGTATGAATCGGGAATTATCTCGAAGCTGAGCTGAAAGCGCAACACATTCGTGCACTTTACATCTTGTATGTTGAACTGTTCCCTGCCACGTTTTAGGCCACGTTCTATGCCACCGCTCTACGCCACGTTTTAGGCCACGTTCCATTTTCCTCAGCTATCCTACCAAGAGATGCAGATGAGGCCAGGGATGTGAGAACGGGGGTCCAACGAGGTACTTAAGAGTCCAATGTATCGACTGCGCAG
>VOMN01110452.1:0-35463 GCA_014899125.1 Orchestia grillus
TATTCAAAAAAAATCTATTCACACACACAAATATAGACAATGAATTCGTGGTCAATAAGGGTCAATAATTTCGCACCCTGTGTATATAATCGTTTGGTTTTAATTCCCCCAATTATTTCGACTGATCAACTATGGATAAAAATACTTTAAAGATGTGCTTATGCTCTAAGATATTTAAACAACGTAGAACTCTTCGCGTTCCAGCAATTTGCGCAGATTATGATGATAACGAAATCGAGAAAACAGGTCGTTCGTACGAGAGAACAACTCAACTACCTAATTTTAACATATCATTGAGGTTGCTGTGTCTATAACACAATTCTCATAAATACCCTCAGTTACTGTAAGATATCAACCCAGAAGAAGAGCATTAATAAATTAAAATAGGCCTGCGAAATACCTTCTATTATTAATAATATAAGGTCTCAAATTAGATGAACAGCCCTGCTACACATATAAACACTAACGCGAGGGATACATTCCATCAAAATAAGGCTCAATATAGATAACGAATAATCAGGCGTGTCATATTACAACAGTTCAGTAACTTGCGAGGACGTCCGACAGACGCACGAGCAAAAATTTTAAATCAGTTCTTCGGTTGGGAGGATAAAATTTTTATCTCATCTCACCAATTATGTTTACAAGTTTCGGCTGGACTTATCTTCGTAAGAAGAAGCCTCTCGGCAAACACGTCACACACAGTCAACAAATGAGAGATATCGACTCCTCTCGCTACGCGGCGGCAAACCGACGCGCCACTTCCAACCCTAATCGGAAAATTTGCCGTCAACGTTCATGTTTTGTGAAACAAGAGCTTGACGCTAGTGATGAATCGACAGATAGTGTGTTTTTCAGCTCGTTGCCCTTAACTCAAGTTAGCGTATCTTCACCATCTTCAAAAACATGATAAATTTGAGCACCAGAACTAAATGGATCGTAAACCATAGCCACCGTCTCGTTAAACGCGGGAGAATTAATGACATAGTATCTCGTATTTCTGATACTGTAGCTCTTAAGCTGCTATTTTTAAGGGACTGGCAGCAAAGCACAAGTCATTAATCAATTATTGTGAAGATTATGCGAAATTTTATGTTTTTTGTTGGCTACTAAAAATTTCCCGCGTTGTTTGACAGCAAGGAAGTTGGGCGAGAGGCACTGTGAAGGTTTCAAAAGTTCGTTCATTCTATTTCGAGAGAGCAACAGACAACATTGCTGAAAAACCTAATGAAGATTTAAATGGAGCGAGGAGTTAGTTTCAACAATGTTTATTACTGCCATTCAGAATTACCCCTCTGCTCCATATTGAACCGAATCCGTTAGTCAAAGTGGAAGTGCAGGATAACTTTCCTAGCATCTCGCATTGGCAACAGTTCCCATAATAAAGCTCTACAGCCGTAAGCTGGTCACAAAAAATAAACCGTTAGGTGTATAATTCGAAACGCCCTCGATGTTTTTTTTCATTTATTCAACCCAAGCTTTCGTACGAGTTAAACTAATCGGCTTGGGCTAACATAAGACAACATAATCGATTCAGCTCGTGGTACACCTGGACCCGACTAACACCTGACTCGACACACCGACGACCGTATCGGAGGCCGGCATGGCAGTACAAGTCTCGCCTCAGAAAAATTCCACATGGACGTCTTCATGAAATTATGACCAAGTAAAAAAGTTCCTATTAGTAAATACTATACAGTAATCACCCGCACTGAGCGCTAGATCGGCTCAAGCAAGAAACCGCTCAACCTCCTTGTTTGTCTCTTATAACACGCTCGGTTCGTTGCTTACGACAAAAAAATATTTTCCGTGTTAGTTGATACCGTTCGATACGAGGGAAGGCTGTAGAATTGTACTTCAAGAAAGGAATCAACATATCACGACATTTGTCCTCAGCCCAATACAGGCCGATACCCGAGCCGTAACAACTTGTTTGCACGCAACTCATCGCTGTCCACAAGGCCGTAATTAGTCCCACCGACAGCCGACAAGTTTATGGCAATTTAGTTTTATGGCTAACCTGAACATTTGAAAATGGAACAACGATGACTGTAAGTTGAAGTTGCTCAGCCTAGTGTAAATGTTTCGCCTCTCTCCGAAAAAATCAGTTGTGCTCTCAAATTTCCTGTTCCATAGACACGCCGTTACTGCCTCGTAAATATCAAACTACTTAGCCTGCAGCGAACTTGTAAAGTGCTAGTTTCGAAACTAAGCTCATTGGATATGACCAGTAGAAGCAAAATCACGTCGCTGAGAGCAAATGCAGCAGAACCTTTTAGGTGGTAGCGGAAGAAACGACGAAGAATTTTTTGTACGCCCTTTACCGGGCGAGAGCAGAAATCTTACGTAAAGTACCCTAGCGACGACATTGACTCGGTTTCGTTTCATTCTTCCACTGTGCATACAAATGCTTTAACTTTCTCAGCCTCATTCTTAGACCATGCGGTACCGAGCGCACGAAGGACGCATCACACAATGACGGTCATGCGTGCTACAGAGAGAGAGTGGCTACCTGGAACACCTACTTCGATGGCTGCCTACAGATGTTAGGCGCACACCGAGGTTTAATTCAACTCGATGTTTCTCCGTCCATTAACACATTCCCCGCGTATTGGGCCACAGGTGTACCCATTACCTCTGTGGCATAATGCGCCAACACTCGTTTTATTTGCATTCACAGAAAACCCTCAAATTTTATTTATTAAAATAACTAAATACGATGAATCTGAACATGTATAGCGAGCAAAAGTTGTAAAAGATATTTAACTCCTAAGCATGGAAGTGTCACCGGATTCAAACCTAACCTAACTCTGGAACAGCCTAACGCAGGGAACGTGGTAAAGAATGCCGTGTAGCTACCAAACATCACTACTATTCGCCGCCAGTTTGAGACGCCAGTCCGACATGGGTATGGCAGAGCAGAAGTGACTTCTCTACACTTGTGAAAGCAACATCGGTCACATGAACTGCGTTAGGATGAAGCCGGTTACAGACAAACCTAAGGTATTATTCATCCGAACGTTTAAGGCAAGAAGACACGACGGTTGGTCAGAAAAAACATAAAACCTAAAAAAATAGATGAGGGAAAGGTTAATTTCTACATGCTCACTGACAATGTAAAAATTCTGGCAAGACTTTGCATTTTTTTTATTATTAAACAGTAAATAACAAAGGTTAATAAGGTCAGGTAAGGTTTGGTCGCGTTACGTTGGGTCATTTCATGCACAAATATGATAGCGCGATCGCGGGAGATAAAAGTCGTTATAAAATCATCAGTATCTCAAAATAGAATAATTTCGACGGGTTTCCTGTTTGAATTCGTAATTTACAGGTCAAGGCACATTATACAAGTGGTCGCATGCCACACCCGAGCCTTAGTTCGGCGAACAGGTAAACTAACTTTAACCCAAAAAAACTAAAGAGATCTGTACCCACCGATAGCAAAGCTTAACACAAGAAATAATCAAGGAAAAACATGAAAGGAAATTAAAAACAAATGATCTTATTTAGAGCAAATGGTCAAACGCCTAATAAACGCCACCGCAAACATCCATGATAAAATTTAAACTAACTAAGACTCTTAGGCCAAACTAGAGAGGAGATTGGGAGATAATTTTTCAATAACATGAAAATTAAGCCTATTCTCAAGCCTCGAAAACATGTCATGGTACATATGAAAACACCATTAGTGAAAACTAAAAATATTTTCGTTCTCATAGTATCCTGCCATACAAAAATAACCAAGTTATGCAAGTTCGGTTCATCCTTCCGTCTGTTACACACTCAGGGTTTCAAACAGAAAATTCCAGGGTCCGTATTTCTAACCAATCAGCGACTGTCAGAGAAGGCAGTCCGTATCAGTGACACTGCAAATAACAATGTTTCACGTCAGATTTGCCATAAATAAGAGGGCATCTAAGAAATTAGCATAATTTGTCCGGCTATTTTCGGCAGGGCGCGTCCACTAGTCGACATATGCAATACACAGCGCGAGGTACACAGCACACAAGAAAATACATTACACTTTTCTTACAGCTACGTTTTCCCCCGTGTGATTAGTTCGCGTGCAACGATGCAACCTCACACCGCTTAAGTAAGTACAAAAAAAATTAGTCCGTAAAAAGCTAAGGAAAAACATAGGCTACCTTATCGCAATCGCACTCTCATCTTAGATTTGCACAACTAGTTAACTGGGTTGGGCCAGTTGCACTCGTGCAAACACACTAAAGCCCAAGATCACGTAGGCCTATTTTCACAGACCCCACAAGGCAGTTTACAAGATCTGAGTTGGTGAGACCACTGCTCTACCAACGACACACGAGGGCAACGTGGGGGCCAGCAGAAGTTGCTGGCAGCGGCGCGCGTGCACACCACACGGACGTCCAACATTGACTGGCTTCACGTCTGCAACATGGATGAACGAAGCAGCTGGGCTCAGCTGTAGTACCGAAGGGACTTGACAACTGCAGCTGATCTCCAGCAGGCGCCAGAAAACCGGTCGAGGACGTACAAATTTCTACGAAGAACGCAGAGCACGAACCACGGAATGAACGTCTTGCAGAATTTACGTAACCAAGCGAGGACCTCCACCTCACAGATCTAAAAAAATTCTGATGCGCGAAGTAAGATTCGTTGAGAATTCGTCGTCCCGCAACGAACATCGAGAAAGTTTGCTTCCTGAAGAATTCTATTTTGAAACGAACGTAATGGAGGCGCCGCATTGCGCAAAATAACGAATGCTTCTTTACATTGAAACAACGAACTTCTGAGAGGATTACCCTCAAATGACGACTGTGCTGAAGAACAAAACTATAACCATCAATAGAGAATTAGGTAAGAAAAAAGGAAAAGCAAACTAGAAGCTTGAAAGTTTTCACTCGATGTCGCCGCATCACTTCACTGACAAGATTTTCGCAGCATAGATTTCATTCTGATCTTTTCAACAATGAAAACGCAATTCAGAGTAGCAAACTTGTTCCCTGGATTGTGGTGACAAGACTACTGAACTGTTATGTCCTCTGTTCTCGTTGCCTGCTTGGACTAGAACCTCGTGAAGACTGTTCAAGATTTGAAAATTTATATATTCTCGGGATGTTACTTGCTGATGAGCGCTCAATAAAATTTAATTACGATTATCGCCCTGAACAGCTCGCATCCGCAACTCAAGGAGTGTTGATACGCGTAGTTCCTTCCATTGAACCCTGGAACGAATGCATTCTGCGCCACCCCTTAACTTGAGCCCGTTACGTACGCACTGGGCCACCGGTGCACAAGTGAGCGCGTAATGGTCCAACCACTCATTTGGTTTGCGTTTACACAAGACCCGCATATTTGAACTATGGAAATAAAGAAGTACCGTAAATCCAAAGAAAAAATCAATAATGGCAGAAGAAGTGTCAAACTTCAAAGAGAAGAGAGCAATAATAGTAAAAGAAGGTACGCCTTCAAACCACGAAAGCATCGCTGAAATCAGATTCGACGTCCTTTATGGAACAGATTAGTACGAGCGTTCACTCTTAAGTCGGAAGGCGTCAAATGGCACTAGTGAAGGCGCGGTAACAAATTCGATCGCGTTCGCTATGGTATGGGCAAGATCTGAAATACGACTCGTCACATAACAATTCTTCGCAGTCCTCCCTGTATCGACGAGAATTTGGCGCGTGCCAGGCCTGAAACCTCATGCAGTTGAGGGTTCAAATGGGTCACCACGATAGCAACGAAGTCAGGCCTACTGAGGACGAAATAAGCACACCAAGCCAGCGTGAGGAGAAGGGCAGTCACACTGCGCAAGACGGTGACTGCTCTTTCATAAAATTAGAATGAAGGATATTAGGAAATTTTCATTGATTGATTAAATGATTAACATTAACTTTAACGATTATTGAGAGCAATCTAATTTATCGCCGGAGACACTCTCACGAAATCACGGCTTAATTCTGACATGTTTTGTTGTAAAAGATATTTGCATGGGGAATGGGGTCATTACCATTTAATTATTCAGTATGACTTTCACTTGGCTGGTTTGAATACGTCAAGTCTGTGCAAAGGCTCACAATTCGAGCCTTGATCACTGCTGTTCCTTCAAGCCTTGCTCTTTGCGGCTCTGTTGAGCTGGTGGAGGTGGACTGCCCCAAGGCACTTTGACGGGACCTTGCTTGTGTTGCGTTGTGCTAGGTAAAGAGTTTTGGGGTAAATAATCTGGTGAGCTAATCCTAAGTTGAGAATTTCCATGCTTAAGATGCCGAAGTTTCTCGTTCATTAAAAACGAACGGATTAGAAAAATTCTCTTACGTCTACATGCCAGAAGCGCATACAGCTCCCTTTGCTCGACAAAAATAACAAGAGACTTTCGAATTTATCAGTTTAAGTTTTCGAGTACGGCAGAAGTTCAATGTTTTTTTTTGTAGATCGGAGGTCAATCGTAACCAATAAATTATCAACTCGAAGATTTTGGGTGAATCGTTGTTGCCTTGGACAACGAAACATTAAAAAGACGTATATGGGGGGGAAGTCACACCACTCAGGACCAAAGTCTGTCACATGTAGCCAAGAAAACTCGCGAGTGGCTGACAGCGAATGTTCGTAGCTTCATCTTAAAGGAAGAATAGCCTCCTTCATCCCCGGACCTGAACCCTCTCAACTACAGTACATATCTGTCTGGTCCATAATTAAACGTACCGTTTCAGCAGATCGTAAAAATGTGGCTACACTGAACATAAAACTTACGAAGAAATCTGCCATTATCCCTTAAGAAGTTAATCGTGACTCGCGTACGTCGTTTTCAAAACGTATTGAGCTCGTCATAGACGCTAATGGAAAGCATATTGAGAAATTCATTAAAATTTGCAATAATAAACCTTTTATCAATGACTCTTCTGTTTGTCGAATTGGTATAATCATTTTTTATGAATATGGAATAAAAAAGGAACAGTGATTATTGCACACCTTACAATGTCTGCAAGACATTTTTCTGCGCACACGACTACGCACGCAACTTTCATATAAGCGTTGACAAAAACGCTGTATCTCATAGGAAAACTTTGAAGATCGTTTTGAAGCCATTTATGCCGTCAAACTACACTTCCACGGGCGTTATTAACACACACGAATAAAATTAAATCTAATAAATACATTTTGAATAAACATATTACGAATCAAACCTAGCTATAATCACCAAGAAAACTGCTTGAGATACGAAATTAAAAGTTAGTTTCTCATTACAAATGTTTGACAAAATGGTTAATGAGATAAAATGCTCACGCAACCGTGCATCAAAGATGGTGAGAATCTATCACATTTTCGGAATGGGCGGGGGGAACACAAAAGAAGGAAGGAAAGAAGGAAGAGGCCAAGAACCAATTAGCTAACCACGTTTCCATATGCTCCTCCTCTTCTTTCACGAAACAGTAGAATAACAAACCAATGCACTCCGCCTCCAAGAAAAAAAAGGTTCTCAAAACCTATAAAAGGTTGGGTCCCAAACTTGGATGGTCACAAGTGTCTAATCGTCACTCGGAGTGAGCCAGTGTAAGGCTGTTGAGATAACACTTGCCATACCTTCCTCGGACCGCCACCAAGTTGAATAGCAGTACCACTGACGCTTACGCCTCCAAGTTGGACAGCAGTACCACTGACGCTTAGGCAACAGCGGCAGAGTATTCGGTCTTATCAGACGGCAGATTGAATACGCTGAGATCTGTCTTCACGGTGAACATAATCATTGAAACTGACCCGTACTTCCTTACTATTGATTTGAAGTTTTAATAATATGGCACAACCAAAAATGAAATTAAAGACCAAAAATAACAAATCCGTGAAAAAATCTCAGGCTATATCAAGCCACAGGCCTCCAAAACTTGTTCTTCAAGTCAAAAAAAGGTGAGTGACCAACTGTGAACACTTCTTATACAGAATTTTTTGTTCTTATAAAACACTAATCGATGACGTGAACTATGTTTTGTGTTTGTGCATTAGTTGCCAGATGACCCATGAAGCCAATCAAGAGTGCGCGACCCTTATAAGGTCAAGTTGAAACTTTTATAATCGACAAAATTCATGCTGTTGAGATCTGGGTTCTTTCGTCCTTGACGATGTTTAGTCGTACATTAAATTTTTGTACAACATTCAGCGCTGTCTGCCTAAAATTGTTTCAATTTTAAAATGTCCAGGATGCAGAACGACGAGCTGCATTTTACTATCTCAATGCCCGTGCTGATCGAGTGAGAATATGAGTGTCATTTGAAAGTGTTAACAGAGTTGCTTTTCTATCATATCGAACGTTTCCAAAATTATTTTGTGATTGTTTCATTGGTCATGTTTGTGGCTTAAATTAAGATGTCTTGAATTAGTTTTTTATTTCATCTTGTTGGAAATTGTTCTTCATAGGCATAAAAATTTTTTTGCGTAGAGATTGAAATAAAGAGTGGCCAACAGCAAGTTAAACGAACTACGGAAGCGAGTGCTTTGAGCAGCATGCTCTACATCATCTTGGTATAACATCATCAAGCATCAAGCTGTTCGAACATGCATCAAGCTGTTCGAACATGCATCACACTTTTCTCACTGGGTGATGCATAGCATTATGTCAGTTGTCCTCAATGCATTTTTTTTTAAATCCTTCGGAATTGGGTGATAGCTTTGCCTTGATATCAATTGCAATGTAACGAAACTTATTTTTTGACAATCAGAACACTGTTGTTCTTCATTCAGAGTTATAATTATCAATGTGCACATCGTATTTCATCAGTAACCTCTAACCTTCCTATAACATCAGTTTCTTTTTGCTATGCATTTGATTTAAAATTGTGATCAAGGTAACAGATTTTCCAGCGATTTAAATTTTGTAGAATTTAATTCAAACGAAATAGTTCATTTTTACACGATGTTTTCAGAGCAATTTAGTTCATTTAACTCTGTGAGAGCCACTGTTGAAGTATTTAATACAAAAGCTTAAATACTAATGGAACAAAATTTTCAATTAAAGTAATGTAAAAGTTTTAAAATTTCTCAATTCGAACCGAATACATGAGCAATACAATAATCATTTTTATTTGGGCATGTGTACATTATTTTTTTGGCTGCTATTTCGAGCGTTTATATGCAAGCAGAAGTTACAAGTACAAAACGACGTGAAAAAAGTACATATTTTTAAATACAAAATTGAATCTTTTGAGACGGACATAACTACTTCGCGGTGGTAAGTTCAGCGATATGCAGTAAAGAAATATATGAATGTTAGAAGTCATTTCGCATAGATGAGAATACACGACTGAGTAATTAATTATTGTTGGCATTCATTAGAGTGGTTTTAAAGTTATCAAGGTAACTAGAAATACTATTGCGTGAATTCGTACGTTTTACTTAACTTCTTTTTCATTTGTGATAGATTTGTGATAATTAAATGATAGCTTTTCATGATGATTAAAATTTAGCGTGAGTTGAGCACTAGTATTAAGAAGTTAATGAAGAGCGGCAGACACTTTCTACACCTTTTGACTTTCAAATTAAAATAAGTTAAATTCAAATTAAAATTTGTAAATTTCAAAATAAAATGTATATTTCAAAATAAGATATGTAAAGTTCAAATTAAAATATGTAAAGTTCAAATTAAAATNAAAGTTACTAACAACATCTTCCGGTTTTATATCAAGTCCTAAGCTCCGCCACCAATGCGAAATGGTTAAAAATTATACTATTTATATATATATATGTATTATACCTATTTTAATTTGAACTTCACAAATTTTAATTTGAACTTTATATATTTCAATTTGAACTCGACGTATTTCAATTTGAACTTTACGAATTTTAATTTGAACTTTACATGTTTTAATTTGGACTTTACATATTTTAATTTGAACTCAACATATTTCAATTTGAACTTTACAAATTTTAATTTGAACTTTACATATTTTAATTTGAACCTTACATATTTTAATTTGAACATTACATATTTTAATTTAAACTTTACATATTTTAATATGAACTTTATTTATTTTAATATAAACTTCACTTATTTTAATTTGAAAGTAAAAAGGTGTAGTTTTAGTCACGAAATAAATCGCATAGCGTCGTAAGATTCTCGAGACAACTTTTCCAACGATGCATCAGATGCCATTACAAACATAAAATCGGTACAACACACAAACACGTAACGAATCAATTATGAATCTTTCAGGCAAAAAAAAATCATTCTACTAATTGAATTATGACGCTACGTATCATCTTTCTCCATTATTTGAATAAGTCCTTCTTCAAGCACATCAATCTACTAATTTTCCCCTAGACAACTCACTGGACTTAAAATGTCAACTCGTATCCTCAATACATGAGTAACGTTGAATATTTTAAGATGGTGTTTTTTTTAATTGAGCGCAGTCGTTCGATTCTAGTCAAAAGTCGCCGTCCGTTAAAGTATTCATTGAATGTTCAGTAACTGACGTCCAGCGCAGTTTATACCTTCAAATAATATACTTTTATAAAGTAGTCTCAATTCGTGAAATGTTCTCATTAATCAAAATTTGATTTACACTCAATTCAAAAGAATGTGAAATAAATTCATTCACTTTTCCAGGTACAATTTCCTACTGAATATCAGTTACACACTGCTCTAAAGTTATCGAGATAAGAGTTCAAAAAAAAAAATTAAATAGTGTATTCGTTCTTCGTAATTTCCCAGTTTGTTCAATACATCCTAACGATTTTTTGGTACATTTATATAAAACAGGGCCCATTTACATGTAAGTTAGTTATACGTACAGCGTATAACGGTGCGAAACCTTTTTGCAGTTGATGCGGAATTAAACTTCTTCCGCACGTAAAAACTGAGCCCCGTAAACAAAATCTAAAAATTAAATTTCTATTTCAGGTCCACCGCTGACGGCTCGTGGTACATCCCTCGGAACGATGTGTGCGAGGCGGGTGAAGGAGCGCCTTTCACTTCCATGCCATCGTACTACATCCCTGATCCCGAGTCGTCTATTGGCCAAGCGGCTGAAAATGGCAAACGGGAAGACCATGGATCTCCTTCTTCTCAAACTGCTTATCCTCAGCCTTCCACTGGCCCTGTACAAGAGTCATCTATAAGCCAAGCGATCGGAGACAGCGCGTGGGAGAGCCATGAATTTCCTTCTTTTCCTTCTTCGTCTCCTCAAGATTCTTCTCCTCAAGATTCTTCTCCTCAAGATTCTTCTCCTCAAGATTTTTCTCCTCAAGATTCTCCTTCTCAAGCTGCTTCTTTGCCTTTTTCTTATGTTGGCGGCCCTCCTTGTTGGCGGCCCTTTGATCCCATAGCGATAATAACCGATCAATTTAAACATGCATCGGAGGGCACCAAGGATACTTCTAAAGAACTTTTTGAATTCATACAGTCCCGAGATGACTTCGGTGGAAAATGGAATACGACGGATTGTAATGCACCGTTGAAGATGAAGAAACGTTATGCTGAAGATGGTTCTGGTCGATTTTTCGGGCCGCTGGTGCTCCAAACTGCAACTGATGGATGGTGCATGATGCACGCGTTCGTCGGGGGCCTGAACATGCAGCTCAAACGTAAGATTAAGTTGCACGATGTGGCCTTCAAAGCTCTTGAGCATATCCTTCAAGAACAAGACTATTTAAGTGAATTCATCGGACGTTCACGCCAGGAGTACTTATGTGCAGTATATGCCTACTTCTGCACAAAAGATTTTAACAACGATATATGCGACATTCTCCCGAATGTCCTAAGCAAAGTTATGCAAGTCAACATCGAAATAATTGAAATTGAACAACCGTTCAATAAAATTACACGCATCGATACCGATGCTTCGTGGGAGACTGTTATATTAAATAAAACGGCTCTACATTATTCGCAAGTAGTTATAGCTAGGGGCGCCACGCCCGACACCATTCAGTATTTGAATACCATTAAAAAAGTCGGCATTCACACGACTAAAACAACAGAGCCATCAAAAAAGAATAAAAATAACAAGAAACGAACACGTCACAATCGTAAGTAAAATCTTGGGATGCGGTATGATCATAATCCCAGGTCTACATCATAAATTTTTCTAACAACTTCTAAACGTTAAATCGTTAATCAACCAGGAGCGATTGGAGTTCAAAAAGCTGAAGGTGAGCGTGACCAAACTTATTCAATGAAATTTAACCTAAAAATTTGAAAGCGCATAGCGTCTCGAATTCGCCGTTAGCCACCTGCCTTCGTGCATTCAAAATGCTCCTCACTAAAGTAATTTTGACATCGGTGAATGATTGAATCTGTACGACTATTTCATCAATAAATATATTTGTACTAATATTTACTGATTTGTGTTCAAGGAACTTTACTAAATTAATTTAAAAACAATTGTGTTTGATTAAATGAGTATGAAGATTAGTTAATTTCCCGAGAAATTTGTTCTGGAAGAGTATTTAGAGTTTTGCAAACTGTATACGATAGGTAAATAATATTGCATTAGATGTATTTTTCATGAAGTTTATTCCATGTGTAACATGAAGCTAAGTGTAGATTCTTCGCCATAGTCAATTCAGTGTTGCCTTAGAGGAGAGACTTTGAGAAGGGGGATTCCGTCATGCGCTTAGCTTCCGCAAGCTAATGCACTTTCGAATCTTTCTTTAATTTCGTACGCGTGACACTAATGAACGTGCACTATATAATCATGATTATTGTAATATTCACCTCATCATATATAACATATTTTGTTCTCAAATGCGTTGCTCAACTTTGAACGTAAGGGCAAAAAGTTTGAGAAACCCAGATCTCGAGGTACATTCAATGTTATTCATTTCGATTTTAATATGATGTCAGTTCGACTCTGTGCGATCGGAGGACCTGAGTTGTGTTTGACGCGTTTACCGTGAAAAATATTTCAGATGTAACCAGGCGTTCAGGTTAACTGTATGCGATGAGTAAATGTGTATCTATAATTTCAGGAATTGCGAACATCGTTTTTTCGTACTTTGAACAAAATTATGGTGTATGTATAAGTTGTACAATTTGTTTGTATGTATGTATTGAATTTATTTTTAACTAGCTTGGAGCGTAATCTAATAAAAAATGAAAAAAAGAAGCTAGGATGATAATTTTTAAACAAGGTACTTTAGTTTATTTATAACCATTACATATAACTATAAAAAATTATATAACTTCAAAATTCTTCCATTTTCAGTATATTCCTGAAAAATGGTTGAATAAAAAAAGTACAAACTTTAAAAAATAAAAAAAAAATAGCGAATAAGTTGCATCAATACATGTTTCTTTCTGTGTACGTACGCTTGTATTTGCACACGGATCCGAGTATGTTTATAAGTATGTAAAATTAGAATAATTGGATAATTATGTGCAAATAAGGTAGCCGAAACGTAACTGACCCTTTGCCTTAAGCTAACTTATTTCAATCTGATACCTTACCGCTTGGTACCCCACTAGCTCCGCAGAGCACCGGTCAGTTACTTCTGGGCCACCATGATATTACGCTCGTCCTTTCTCAGGTGTAGAGGGTGAAATAAGTATTCGTACACCTCAATTTCTAATTTAAGGCTCCTATTAATAATTCTGCACATATAACGTCACTGTTCCGTCCAAATGAACTGAGGTCAGTAAATCTTGGCGAAAAACTTGTACATTCTGTATATTGTAAATATATTTATATATTGTAAATATATTGTAAATACATTTATATATTGTAAATACATTTATATATTGTACATACATTGAAAATAAATGTACATATTCATAAAAACCCTATTTTTTTATTTGCCCTACCACCGACGATCAAATTCGTCGTAACGAAATGACGCGAATAGAGGAGAAACGTCGAATGGTAATCGTAAATTGGCAACGCTCGTCAATTATATGACTAGATTTAGAATGAAATTGATGTGAACATTACATTTGAAATTGAACATTACTCGTGCGAACATGACAGTGGTGTATCTACAGGCCTCTCTTATTTTGATCACTGTCATCTCGATGTTTGAGCACCGCTAGCACGCTGGGATATTCTCGAGTCTATTACCCAGATATTACTTGATATGTACATCATATCTAGTACCCAGAACTGCTTGGAAATCGACATGTAAAATTTACATATTAACTGAAAATTCATTTTCACTTCCTTCATCACGTTCAGTCTATTAAGAACTGCTTGGAATAAAATAAGAATTTTAACGTGCAAGGTCATATTCGCTTGTTTAATTAAAATTCAGCGCTACTAGGGAAGATGAGTTTTCCCAACAGGAAAGGAACGTGAGCACTTGCATGAATTGCTTCGAGCATCGACGAAAACAAGAGCAGGTTAAAACTAATCCAGTATTACAACTTCGAAATGGAATGAATTTGATGGTAGCTACGACAGACGTTAAAAATGCGTGAACGAAGGTTTTCTCGATGTATATTTCATACCGCATGAGTTCAAACTTGAAGAGCCTTTCCATTAGTATTGAATGCTCATTTTATACCCAATTATGATTAGATCAAAATCACATTACATACCAGCGTTATCACATCACGTTGACATTCGACGCGCTATATAGTAACATTCGCTAACGCTGAGGTTTATGACGCGGGGTATCGCGTCGAAAATGAAGTTTTAGCCTTTAGAGACTGGAAGGAAAATAAAATATATTTCTCGATCAAATTTATTATAATTCATTCCTTGGGTAACACACTTTCTGAACACATAACTCGGATGCTAAGACTGACGTGAAGGAAGCCTACGAGACTACGCTGCCTCTACGCTCTGCGAAAGTATTCATCATCAACTGAATCCAGCGATCAATTTTACAACAACCGAACTTGCTGGACCACAACCACAGCAAAGGACGTGCATCATTGAACATAAGAACACGACTCCGCAAGCAAGGAACATGTCATGTGCACCAGACACTAGGGGGTTAATTACGAATAACGTGAGGAAAACGACCGTCAAAATCGTTGGACCGCTTTTCCCGACCTACGATGACCGAATTTCTTGGTAGTTATTACAAATAACGTGAGGAAAACGACCGTCAAAATCGTTGGACCACTTCCCCGACATACGATGACCGAATTTCTTGGTAGCCAAAAAATATTCGAGGGCGCCTGGGACGCTTCCATAGACGCGCGTAGAATGCAACGCCCGACTACACAGCGCGGGAGACTCAGGTGACCGTTCAAGCCACTTGCACGAGCAAGTCGCCTGATTGTAACAACAGAGGTGAATAGTTCCCACGTCAGCAGAGCCCTTTTACCGTAAATCATTACGGTGATGAAGCTGCATTCAAAATTTTGCGTGAAACATGTGTAAGTGCGCAATTAGGCTGCATTTAGCTCGTTACGAAAAACTAGGAACATACTCATGGAATGGATTATGAAATTGAAACAGACGGCAAAGAGTGAATTCAGCTCAGAACTCGGAGTTGCGTACAGTTGATTCAATATCAGATATAACAGGTCCGTCACAGCTTGCCAGATTACGGGCAAATTCATCGCAACACGTAGGTACCAGATAGCCTCTACTGAAAATGTGGACGCTGTTGATTCAAGTCATTGCCTGGTGAATAAAATAAATTCAGAAATTTAGGTAGAAGCATCAATCTGCTTCGTTCAATTGTAGCGCCAGAAAAAAATTGGAATCGTGTGGTACTCTCTGAATATATGCAGGACGGAAAAATTAGGCAAACGTTCGTTTTCCAAACATATATTTATTCATATAAGTATTTATTCATATGCTTCCTACGGTCGAACAGTTGACATTTTATTGGCTAGAGGAATCGCATTAAGACGACAAACTAAAATTATCACAGGAAATAACGTCGTTGGGTTAAATAGATTTTCGAGTGAAATGAGTTAAAAAATAAAGAGAGAAAATGAGACCGAAATCAAGGTTATTCGTAATAGAAGACATACTTCTTATATACATAGTGCGTAATATAATGTTATAAATTTGCCCTAAGATTATTCGAATGCCATCCTTACTGGACAATGCCCTCAGCAAAACATATTACTGAACACAATTATGCGTAGTAAAAATATATTACACAAATAATAAATATACGACTGTTTTCAATAAAGGAGTTAAAATAATTTATACAGAAAAAAGAAAAACCTCATATAACTATAATACATAACGTAAATAATATTTATTATGTTCATTATACTCGTAATAATAATTTCTTTCTTTATAAACGAATGTCATTAATAGTTTAAACTCTCTTGCCATATGGAATGCGATCTCGATAGAGCGAAAAGAAGGGACCATCTAGTATGGACTTTAGATAAATAGCGTTAAAATTTCTACATGTAAAAGAAAGCAGACGTTTCGTGTTCATAGACTCATCATCAACGATATTTGAAACAAAAATACTTAGTTTATCAGAACATTATCTAACTTACCAGACTGAAAGTCAGATTATAGTATACTCCCTATTTATGGTTTGCTTTTTTGTGTATTCCGTGCTGAGATACTTTTAGCAATTTGTAGTAAACTATGTGTTTTTGTTAAAAGATATCACTGATGACGGGTCCAGCAACTCGAAAAGTCCACGACAATTAATTTTATTAATATATCAGGTGTGTTGTATGAAGCACAGGCCTCCCGCGAGGGAAGAACAAGCGTAGAAAAGGGAAGGTTTAGGTGTGCTCGACCATACGTGACCCAACGGGGCTCTTGCGACACGATAGGCAAATGGCGCGTTTTAGTCCGATTTTAATGTGACGTCGTATGTAAGGCCGAGAATACGTATACAGCCGGATATCAATTCTACATTACAAAACTATTGCCTGGCAAAAACTTTTTCCCTTCTCATAAAATAAATTGGGCATCAGAGGCGAGCACTTAGCGGCACCTTGAATCACACCTGAAAGAGAGTTCCCTATAATAATAAAGTCCTGTTTCTTGCATAACATTTCAACAGAACGGTGCAGCTAAGGGTAAAAAAAATTTAACTATACACAGTCCACACCAGCCTCCTGTATCAAATGCTGTTCTAAAGTACGAGCCTCGAAATACCGCCGACTCCTCAAGGCACACTGAAGAGGACAGACACCTCGCGTACCCTGGAAGCAGTTGAGACACCACGTCAAAAGCAGGCCACATCGGTACGCTGTTTTTAAGAAATGTTTTATGTAATGTTCAATTTCTTAAAGACGCACTCGTCCCGGGGTATCGAACTCGAGACGTCTTGAGTAGAAGGCCATCGCGCTACGGCGACACCATCAGTTCAACACCTCCGTCTCCGAGCGATGCTCAGGAGGCCTCCTACTCTCTCCTCGGAGTCCTGAGACTCCAGGATACTGTGCACAACAAACGTGCTCCGACGTGACGCAACATTATCCCTTCATTGACCAAAAGAATCGTGCAGTCCAGTTCCATAAGAATGCTGCTAGCTTTCCGTAAAAAACTAAATGAAGTCTTATTGCATATGTTCGTAAGGCCGCAGATAGTTTTTCACAACAAGGTAAAAGCAGTCAAACTGCACACATAATGCTACACATGTGTGTTTCGTACAAAATTCAATACATACAAAAGGCTGTAAATAGTTTTTCACAACAGGCTACATTTATTTCGATTGTATACGTACACAAGGCTGGATATAAATTTTCTTACAAAGCTAAATGCAGCATTATTGCATATATACACAAGGTTGTAAATAATTCTACGCATACCGCTAGACGGAGCCGAAGACAATTTGGTCGTCCTAGGGCAAGTCTCCAGAGAGTTCCGGCGAAACCCTCGTCGCTTCTCACGGATTTTTAGTCTGCGATAAACCCACAACGACAACCTATGAATATACCTAAATCCATCAATGCTTAAAGTTTATTTCTCCATACATTTTCATACTTCTTCAGAGTATAATAGTTAGCAGAGGATTAGTACAAAAAGTATAACTTGGTGCAGAATTATAGTCCAGAAATACACCCGCTTCCGTATAGGGGACGGCAAGAAGTCAAGGAGCACTAAAAAATAATTAAAAATAAGTTAGTTTCATGTCATTTACACTCCATGCATGCTTTCTTTTGACAGAAACGTGCGGAGGCACTATACAGTCAATTAATCCCCTCACCATTACTTTCGTTACCATCGTTCTCCTTAGGTATCATCAAGTATGCATCCAAATGAACGCCATTCATTAACGGGTTAATCCCAGAAACCCTCATTATGAATGCAAAGAGCAAACTTTAATCAGCAGAGCTTGACAAATGAAAAATTTGGCACTGGCAAATTTCAACATCGAAATTTCAATTAATTTAGCTTATTTTTACGGAAATATTTTTGAAGTGAATTGAGAGAAAAATATACAGGGCGCGTACAGTACGGAGGATATATACCCTTCGTTATTACTGAATTTTGTTAAGCTTTGCTCTTTTGACCCCCAAAATGAGGTATGGCATTTGAGTTTATCATAAAAAACAAAGATACGATATGGTAATCCCTCAGAGGGACAGTCTCGTGGAGTTTAGTTCAAATGTTTGAAAATGCATTTTGAGTTCAAACATGTCAAAGTTTGAAAACTGTACCTGCAAAACTGACTGTGCTCTAGACGGAGAAAAGAAATAACACTCCGATAAACTCACTCATTTTTACAAGCAAACAATGCATTACTACATTAAAAAATTCCAATCAAATGCTTCCACCCTGGTGCTGTGCCTGTTGCACAGCGCACAGCAGACGAATTGAGCGGGAGCTCACGCTCGGACGCTCGGACGGAATGTGTTCATTTCATTGACTTGCATCAGTGTGCCTAATTTGAAAGCGATCTGATGGATAAGAAAAAAGTTGGTCCGAACACTAGCAGGTCCCTTTAAAGGTTTAACACAACCAATCAGAGATATCTCGATAGTAAAACTCATTTTTTCAATCTACAAAATTCTTGAGGGTTTCGTAAACAAACAATCGTAAAATCAAGTACCAACAAATTTGTGAACGTAAAAACCATTTTAAACACTTTTGAGATTAGATCTCAATCATTTTTGGGCAAGTTCAGCACACGATTGATGATAATCTCAGACAAGGCTTTCAAAATTCCTCCAAAAGATCCATTTATCAGGAGAAACCATCTAAAATGTTTGCGAAGGCATCAGTTATTCTCCTCGTCCGATAACGAAATGTTGGTGTAATCTAGAAGAAGGAAGAAAGAAATTTTAACCGCATCTAAAACTCAGGAACGACACACAAAATTCAAGGTAGAGATAAAGCGAGAACGAAGTTCTCACACAAGACAAACCTATTGGAAGATGCCTCTTTATCTTTCACCATCTCAATCATCGAATGGAGAGTTGACAGAGGTGCACCAAGGGTCCAAGCTCCTTTGACAGCTTGGTCATCGAGTTGAAGTCGCCGAGTCAGAGAATTTGGTGGAGTCCGAACTTTTCGACTCGGTAATACTACAGGCGTTTATTGTTCTTCTACCAGGCCCCATGGAAACCAAGCTGAAATCATACTCAGGTTTTTTTTTTGAGTTCATCATGGAAATGGATGAAAAGAAATATGTAATTTTGAAAGCGGTCGCAGGAAGAGACACCCCGATATGAAATATCCCCTCAGTCGAGCAATCACTTCGATGGGGACTTTCACTTACATTCGGTTATTGAAGCTGGAGATCTTTTTCAAGCAAAATTACGAATGCAAATTTATGACTAACATTTCTATGAAAAATAATTAAGTATTAGTTAGTATATGTGTCCACGTGAGTTTACTCAAAATATCTATCATTCTTTATGTTCTGAAAATATAGCCTAAAAATTGTTTTTTCGTTATGCTTCCATAGAAAATATTCTCCTAAATATTTAAGAGCCTCTCGTCTTCTGTAAGAACGCGTCGGCAAAATTCCGACCCTGAAAAAGGAGGATTACAACCTCAAATTCTGACCTGTAGCAAAAAGGCTACGAAACAGCCAAAAAAAACTGGAGACTTCCCAGTGTCAGAACGTCAGATTGATTACGAAACTTAAGATCGCGAGATTAATGTTCTCAAATGCAAGAGCTACACCAGACCTAATTACGTAGGAGGGTGTGCACCCGTGGTGTTTACTGTCCAAGTAAGCTCACACAGCGATGGGTTCAACCACAGACCGATTTTCTGACCTGTGGCTTAGGCGAGACAGGCAAAGGTCGGTGATAAAAAGGGTGCGTCCGAAAAGATTAACGCTTCGAACCAATCAATGGAATGCATCAATAAACGTCACACAAAAACATTCAAACCAATGTACTTTCACCGTTCTCAAATCAAAACGTGACACAAAAACATTTAAACTACTGCACTTTCACCGTTCTCAAATCATTTTTGGAAAGGCAATAATTATGATCAATGAAGCGTAAATTATTAGTCCAGTAACTCTGCTGCTGCGCAATGGCATGCAGCTTTCGTAATCTGGTATCATATACAGTCGTCGGTCGCAAAACTACTATAAACAAAGCTACCTCAATCAAATGATAATTCTCAAAACTCATTGGCAAAAAATATTCTATTCTGAACCATATCAGAAAGCGAAAGTGCTCAGAAATTTTAGCTACCTGAAAATACTTCATCTCAAGTAAAAAAAACTGACACAATCGAAGGGAAACAAATACTATTTATCCTTATCAGTAAAATGCATCTGCCTGAAGAGGAGATGGAAACGAAATTCGGAACCTACGGGTAAATATTCAATATTTTTGGCCAGACGTACATGGGGTGCGGACACAAGCACAGCAAAAAAAGGCAAAAAAGGCAAAGAGACTATAAAAGGCCCACGCCGAACGTAGAGAATGTATTCCGTACACCGACCGCAGCGTGAACCGCCTACCACTGGAACCGGAGCACCCTGCCACCCTAAATGGATTCTTGAGACTTCAAGAAAATTTAAAACCTGAAAAAATTACCAAGGGAACCCCTCGACATCTATACATATATATATATATAAGCAATTACCTCGAAATCTACAAGGAATTACCCCCAAATCTATCCGTAATTACCCCGACATCCACATGTAAGTAAGTGGAAGGACTTCTATTACGAACATTCGAGGCCAAAATTCCAGTGGTGAGTCTTCAGAGAAGCAACATCTCAACACACAATCCCTGCGTCAACATTGAAAAGGACAAACTTCTCTGTAACATGGCTTCTGCAGAGGTCGAAATGAAGAACACCACAGAGGGGGCGCCCAAAATCTCCACCAAACCGCAGTTGGGGTAAGTCCTGAGGGATTAATGGACGGTGGGTCTGTGAATTACAGCTCGCCAAACGCTTGATGTTAACCTCGACTCGGATTCTCTGTTGGGGATAAATTTCGTTGTAGACAAATATCTCCGTTGTGAATTTAAAAATGAAGGATTTTGCTTTCACTATTTTAGGCTGTTTTATTAACATTCTTTCTAATCTAGACTATCATATTCGAGTGATGAACACAAACTTCATAAAAATTTAAAAATTAGTATTCATATATTCAAGTGTTTCAGTTAAGTTAGGATTGATGATCACGTGTACCATTTACGGCGAACATCGCAGTCAAAATACCATTGTACGCTCAAGTAGTTCCTGAATATTTATTAGTACATGAAGAACTTTGTGGATTGTTGGTAGATGTTACGTTAGCCTGTTACTACGCTCGTTTCGTAGAGTGACGTAACATTACAATTGCTGTGCATCGCACTCAGTAAGGGAATTAAATGAGTTGGCTTTAATCATAGTGCCGTAATTGACCATCGCATTAATTAATACCTCTCCTAATATTCCATAGCGATTGGATTCATGGAACATTTATATCTCTAGTAATATCTCATACCTCTAATGCATCAATATCTCATAGCACTAATAGCACTGATATTTCGAACAATATCCCAGAAATCTAATATCGCATCGCATCAATATGTCTAGCAATATCCTAGAAGACCAAGACCTCGTCGCAATAAGATCTCATGACGCTAATACCTCTAGCATATGACAGAACACTAACACTTTCTCTCCTGTTACGCAGGTGGCCAGGCTGCGACTTCACCATGAATTTCGCTCATGAAGTGTCCTCGTCCGACGAAACTAAACCTGAATCTCCGAGCTCAGAAATGCCTTGGACAGAAATGTTCAGCGAGGTTCTTAAGCTTGGAGCTCATCTAGACGAGCGTGAATCTACCCGCGAAGAGGAAAAACAGTACTCGCTGAGCGCTAGAGACGACTCGTATGAAGGTTATTTCGAAGGAGATGAAATTAGCACCGAAACAGAGTGTAACAAATACCGCATAAAAGTAGAATCTCACCTTCACGGTCAGAGGGTTGATCGTAAAGCCCAACACGCTTATGAGATGGGGAAGAACTGGGTGAAAACAGTTCAGATCTACGCACAATTGCAAGCAAAATTCAGCGACACCACATCAACAGTGAAGGAAAAACGGATTCTTCGTACTAAGGGCGACGGCTTGTGCCTCATACGAGCGGTCGTCGGGAGCTACAACCTTCAGCTGAAGCCTGATATTCTCCTCAGCGTGACGGGCGTGAGCAGAACATTATACGAGTACATGATGAAACATATGGATTACTACACCGAGACCACTGGCATGAACAAGGCAGCCTACGTCAAGGGATTATGCGAGTACTTCGTACACAAGAAGTACGACCAAGATGTCGTGGACCTGATGCCGTACGCGCTGAGCAGCGCGCTCTCCGTGAACCTTGAAATTATACGCGATGGCCCAAGTAGCATGACGACACAAATTGTGACCGACGCATCGTTTCCAACTATTCTGGTGCACAAGACTCCGAACCATTATTCCCAAATGATGGTTGTCGACAGGATCACCAGAAGAAACACAAGCGGAGTAGCCGAGTCGTGAGAGGCGAGATCGCGAGCTCAAGTTCACACTTTAAGTTAGGAAAGTGTCTTTTGATCTGTATTTTTTCCTCGAGATTAACATCCAACTTTTTATGAAGCTATGGAAATTATATGAACAGAGGCTAGTTGAGTTCAATATGAAATAGCGATCAATAATATAAAAAGTCTCGAGCAGTTTTTCTCTAACTCACCAATGCGGCGGTTCGGCATTTTTTTTTCAATGTACCACGTACCAGTGATATTTGGTCGTTATATCAATTTACACCAGAACGCTATACATAAATATAATAAAATGGTGACTATTTTTTGATCTTTTATTTAGCTTGTAAATAAATACTACAGTATTAAAATACGTAGAATCTGTACCGACAACTAACGCCCTAAGATATACATAAATATAATTAATAAAATGGTGACTATTTTTTGATGTGCTATTTAATTTATCACTAAATACTACAGTATTAAAATAGGTAGAATCTGTACCGGCCCCAGTCCTGGGACCACCACTCTGAGTAGCCCTGGTCTAGAGAGCGGTAGGGACCGTTTTGAGTGACATCAACGCGCATCAGCTGCATTGAACGGCCGCGCATCAGCTGCATTGAACGGCCGCGCATCAGCTGCATTGAATGGCCAATTCATGATTTCGGTCAACACAGCAGTGAACTTAAACTTAACCCATTAATGCGTAGTGATTATTTTCGCGAATATTTCATGAGAATAATACCTAATAAGAATAATGGTAACACGAGCAACGGCAGAGGATGTTTTTTTTTTATCTAGCAGTGTCTTTCAATATTCACCCTATATTAGCTTGTACAATAAAATGTAAAAATACCAATAAAATTTATCTTTAAAATTATATTTTCAGTAACCAATAACTTCCTATTCAATTTACGAAATCGCATCTATTTAAGTAACTGAACAATACAATTTTTCTAAATATTTCTATAAATATTTCTAAATATATAATGACAAACTTTACACCCTGATATTGGTTCAGAACCTCAGCGGAAATTTACACTGATATTAGTTCAGAACCTCAGCGGAAATTTACACACAGATATTGGTTCAGAACCTCAGCGGAAATTTACACACTGATATTGGTTCAGAACCTCAGCGGAACTTTACACCCTGATATTGGTTCAGAACCTCAGCGGAAATAGGAGTCAAAATCGGGCATCAGTATTGCTTCACGTAGTCTTCGCTGGGCAGGATCGGCAGGACACTTCAGCGTCGGTAGGTGGGCGCACTTGAGCTCTGGGTGCTAACACAGCGTGTAAGTAGCACTACCCCAGAGCCCAACGCATTTGAAACCCATACTAACCCAACGCACTCGTTTGAGTTCAGTCGAAAAAAAATCATGTACAATAAAGGACATTGGAATACTATTTTGGAATAGTAACATTATTTATGATCCTCTTGATAGTTATTATTAGTAGCAAATACGTAAAAACGCGATTTCAAATACATGTGATCGGGAAGAAAGCATACTCGACACAAGAAGCAAAATGAGCTCGGGTGAAAATTTACAAACAGAGGATTAGGTCAGAACCACAGCGTACTCTATATAGAGTACGCCATGGTCAGAACACAACTATTCTACACATAAAAGTGAAGTCATGGAATGCGAAGTATCGGTTTCTTCGACAGACTTCGACAGAAGCTGCTGCTACCTGACGTAGCCCACGCGAACCAGATGACACCGGTCTACAGATCACACCGGTCTACAGATCACACCAGTCTACAGATCACACCAGTCTACAAGTTCATTTCACGAAGAGAAATGTCCACGCATTCGCAAAAGCTTGGCTTCCGTTATTAACCAAGGCTATGAAAATGTGGAATGAATGATATAACAGGAGTGTCTTGAGATATTGATGTGGTTTTAGTTAAGTGCGTCCGGTTTTTATTTTGAAAAAATAAATAATTTCCAATAATGTATTCTGTAACTAGATTTGTTATGCAGCTATGCTTCATTGGTTTTTTCATCATTTAAATATAACCACGTATAAGTAAATACACTAATATTGTAAAATAGGCATTGTGATTACGCAATTTATGGGTTGGCAGAAGAAAAAATATTTCTGAAAATAAGTCTCCTTAATAGCGATGCATCAGTTCATTGGTAGCACCCACAGCATTCATTTTATAATCAGCACACTATCCATCACTGGAAAATGACTACTGCTGAAGAAATAAAACTAAAATTTGTGAATGCTCATTTCCTTGAAAGAATAAACTGAAATTTACCCATTTTCGTCATTGGTCACACGCGGACATCCCCAACGACGAGCCTGTGATGCACAACGCTGCTCGTGCTTGCGACGACTCGAGCATCAAGCATCATCTTCTGGACGACTAATGGACAATTTAGGTCCGTGGAAACAAGTCTCAAGTGACGCGGCGTCAGATAGCCCAACTCGCCTCTGAGCACACGCCCGACACTCGAGATGAACTTGAACAGATCTTAATTTTCGACTGACGCTTGTAAAGTATTGAGCCCAGTACTTGCAGCGGAGGCATATCTGAAGCCTGCAGACAGAAGCAGCAGGGTATATTTTGCTTCCTCGGCACCGTAACTAGTGGCGGTGAAGTCCTCTTTTTGTATCGAGACCAGAGTTCTGTTAGATCACTTATAGACTAAGCTTTTTAAACTAAACGTTGTAGTGGGAGGTTTCAATTCCTAGATTAGACTATTTTTATAATCATTATAAGGTATCGTGTTTCTCACCGCTTAGTAACATAATTTTTTTTATCATTTCAGCACTGTTACCGGAATGTAAAGATTCCGAAACACTTTAAATTAAATATATTTATCATATCATTGTTTCATACTGAGTAAGATTTTCTTTCATACTGAGAGTAATGTTTCCCAGAAATAAACCTGTAAAAACAAAGATTTACATCCGGAACATTACTACAAATTAATAAGAAATTGTACATAATGAATTAAACAGCTGAGACACTACTTGCGGGCTTCAATAAGCTAATAGGCTTCTAGGGTAACTCATACATGGATAGATGAAGATTTTAACTGTAAAAGAACACCGCTGCTCTACAAAAAAAACTAGTTGGTCATTTGTGAGGGGCGGCTGAAAGGTTTCAGTAACTACACCAATAATTGTTAGGGTACTAATTGCCGGACCTATTCCAATTGTCCTGCACGACAAAATACAATTTCTCTTTTGTCTCGAGCCTGTGTTAGCATTCAATGGATAGAGTTGGTTTAGGCACATTACTTTATTTTAGGCGCATAACTATTATAGAATTACTATTTAGGAATAATACTATTTTGGGTCCATCACTTGGCAAGAAAAATAGAAATGAAAAGTAACTCTCTGTGAAAACAGATTACCGATAAAATTAGCACTTCAGACAAATCTCCATTCCACATACAGCAAACAAGCGCCATAATCTGGTTTTCGATGCCTAGAAAACTGAGCTCAAGTGCCCGCGCGTGAGAACCAGCCGAACAAAACTTAGCGCTGAATCCCAATCCAATGGAACGTACCACGCGCCACACGGGCTGAGACGAAATCCCGTCTCGGGGAACTGCTCTTTTCTACGAATGAAAGAAACTTGTCACAATTTTTACTTATTAATTTCTACGTTGTTACAATGATTGTACACAATTCGTAGTACAAAAAAGCGAACGACGGAACAATACAGTCGATTTCTTAGCTACCTCATTTCTAGAGAACCTGCCACGCAAAAAAGATTTACCTAGTATTATACTGAAGCATACAGACAACAACGACGCAGCAGCCAAATGATCACACACTGGTTACCAATACAATTAAGTTTCCTAAGAATTTTATAACTATACCCACTCAGGACTTGGAAACTGAACCCACAACGTGATTTAGAAGCAGACCATAACACATAATTTCATATTTATTTGTACCTAGAAAAATAAAATAAATTAAAATTTTAACCTTAGTCTGGTGGTCAGGTCAATGAACTTTCAAACATACCTCTCTTCAATATGATACCACTAATGAATAAAATAGACGTACAATACTAAAAGAAGTCTTCGTTGGAATAATAGGAATTTTCTACCGTTTTGCATAGCCCGTCCTCGTGCGACGACCTTGCGGAGGTAGCAGGGGGGCAGCACCCCCATGTAATATCGTCTAGCACCCCCATGTAATATCGTCTAGCACCCCCACGGGGTACAAGCACCCTCGGTTGGGAGCCCCTAATCTAGACCAAGACTTTGCACTAGTAAATTGGGAATTGAGGACTCCTGGAGATATCATCCGTTTAGATCTAACCAAGTTTCATTGAGGGCTATGACGTTGTGCGATAAGGTTAATACAAGTAGAATAACAGAAGCAGCCAAAGAGAAAACGTGGGTAATCAAAAACTTAAACCTGATTAAAAGAGATATTTTTTTAGACTACCCTTAATATTAGAAGAATTAAAAGATCAAACAGTATTAACCGATAAGTGGTATGTTTCAAAATTAATTTTTTCATAGGTATTTTCTCTCTTATTGTAATGAAAGTTTGTATCCATATGAATTAGTCGTTCGGTATAGTAACGTAAAAAATTTTGTTTAAATGATTGGAAGCACAAAAAGAAAACGTGAGATTCGCTCACTGATAACACAAATGCTTTTTACGTCCATATGTATTCGAAAGCCCCGCCTCCGTAACGCCCCGCCTCTCACAAAACCACATCTCCGTATCGAAATGTGTCGAAAAAAAGAATTTGAAACCTATAAAAGGTCGAGTTTCGGGTAACGAGCCTCCAGAAGGCGGCAGAGCACCAGACCTTACTCTACAGAAGTAGTACGGACCTGACGAAGCCAAGTTCAGAAATTTGGATCTGTTTCAGCGGCAGTCTGAACATCTACCAAAAACCATCAAGATGAGCCCGATAAACTTACCGACGGAAGCACGTGGAGATCGGTGAGTACCTTAAAGAACCATTCGTGTTTTGAGTTGAAATCTCTCTACATCAAAGTCTATATAAATTATTGTGATGAATTCATTTTGAAATGAATGCTAGTGACGCTGCCAATAAATTTTCCAACTGTAGTTCTTAAATTTTGATCAACACATGCTTTCAATTGAAAATGTTTGATAACTCATCGTGGCCATACGATTTTGTTGTTTTCAAAATTATAATCCCGGTAAAATAATTCGTTTGAATTCATCTTCGTACAGCTTTAAGTTCCAACAACACCGTTACCAAACTCAACTTGATATAATTACTTAGAACGTTGAATTACTCAGTTTGTAACCATACTGTAAAAATTACTCGATACCGTCGCAGTGTTATCCTCTTTAGCATAATAAATAAATAGCAAAAAGAAAAATTAACTGGAAAGAAGAAGTCGTACATGAAGTAGGGTTCCTTCTTTAAAATAAGAGGATCGGCCAACAACCTCGAATTCAGATATTTCATGTGATATTTTTTTTTTTGGACGAAACATAACGCGCCGTTACTATGATAAGAAACCTTCGAATCTAGGGTAGGGTCAATTCAAATTTTCCTCACTTGAACTTTTTAAACGAGTTTAGAGTTATGTGATTTCTGTGGAAATTTTAAGGATATGTAAACCAATTCAATATCCAAGTACCGTAAAAACTTTTTCACAAGCATTAGCGTATTCTTTCGAACACGCTAATTATTGTGTTCTTTTATTCGACATTGAGCATCCAATATGCAATAAATGATTAACGTTCGGATGTTTAATTTTGACATAATTACGATAACTTTTATAAACGTCTTGGGCTACTTTGGTAACTAGGTTCGCAAAGAACGTCTAACCATAGCGCAATAAATGATCAATAGAATTGATACATGAACGTAAACACACATACATATGTGCATATATCTAAGATCACTCATATTTTTTCAACTGATTTCAAACGATGAGGGAGGATCAATACGTGTTAAGCGAACTCTGTATTTCAACGTAAATCTAAAGTTCGTTGCCTTTGCCCACGGCACCATTACAAGGTTTGAATAACTTCAATGTTTACAGCGTAACGTTCGTCCGAGTCGATAATGCAGTAAAATATTTAACATGCTGTGCTAAAACTTACGCGAATGTATGTGATATGATTTTTACTTTTGACCATCATTTATCGTTACCTATAGCAGCTACTATGAAATGTTCCATGCTTCCGAGTAATAGATTTTAAGCAATTTTAAGACCGCACTCGTGACATGCGTCTACATAACTACCCAAAACGTACTTCGATCCTTCGAGATAACTACTCGGTAACAGGTGCAGGGACATTATTTGATCTACTTGAGACCAAACGATAAATCTCCCACTAAACGGCTTCACAATTATAAAATTCTGGCGGGAGAGCATGCGCTCTCGCTAGGAAGGCCTCCCAAGTGATCATGTAACTACGAGTACGTTGGGTCAAGACAGGTTTCTTCACAGAAATACATGAAGTTGCAAAAAATTAATTCAAATCCCTAATGCACCGTTACTCGTTCTTGGATATTAGGCGTATTCCTCAGCAGTGTCATACCACCACTTATTCGACATAAGGTTAACTGCTTACTCCAACAAAAATCTCTGAATGAATGATCAGTCAACATAATAATTCTAATTCCTACGTTATTTCTTCTTCATCAGGTGGAGAGGCCAAGAGGATGCCGCAGACAATACTACGGACGTCCCATGGACCTCGGACACCGAGTGGTCGCGAGGAGAGGAAAAAACAGAACACAACGAAAAACCAGTGAAAGAAAAAGAACAAGAAAAGGAAGAAGAAGAAAACGACAGCGTCGAGGGTGTCAGCGGGTTCTGGATATACTCGTTAGCAAAAGAAAACATCTTCGAGAACCCAAGCCTAGAGAACGAAGAAAAGAAGAAAGACGAAGAAAAGAAGAAAGACGAAGAAAAGAAGAAAGACGAAGAAAAGGAGGAAGAAGATGAGTGGCAAACATGGTCAGAAGAAGATGACATCATAGAAGCAGAAGAAATCGAAGAGCTAAACGATGATAGCAAACAGTTCCTCGACGGACTGACACCTTGCGATGAGGAATTGAACTTCTACAGAGAAATCGCTCACGAGGACAGCTTACATCACCAGTGGCAACCGTCCCCACCAGAAGACATGAACACGCCACTGCCCGGAATATCGCCGGAGATCGGCGACGAAGAACACTTCACGGGAACCATGATCCTCCAAACAGAAGCCGATGGCTGGTGCATGATGCACGCTGCCGTAGGGAGCTACAACCTGCAGCTTAATCCTGCGAATAATTATTTGGATGTTGTCAAGGTATGTAGGCGTCTTTATCATCATTTGATTGAGGAGATGGGAAATTACTTGCCATTCTTTGAGTTTGCTGGAGAACGTAGCGCAATTCATACTTACTGTTCCTGTTTGAATAAATATTTACGGTTTAAGAAATTTAATTCTAGTATAGGTGATATCATTATGACAGCTTTAAGTCAAGTTCTTAAAGTTAATATAGAGATCTACGAAGAAGAACATCGCAGAAGAACTTTCATTCACTTTGACAGTTCTAAGCCGACTATTCTCGTCTCCAAATCATACCAGCACTACTCGATGGTGCTCATAGTTCAGAACGCAACCAAGAATTTAGTCGATAAGATGCGAAAATTCGAAAAGAAAAACTACGTCTGGAAGTTATCAATTCCAAATTCATCAGCTTTCGACTAATAAGCCTAGAGAAATGAGAAAGGACCAATAAGTGTGAACTTAGGAGAACGGGGAATCTATGCACAATGTTCCGTGGTCCGCTTTTTTTGTACAACGCACTGTGTCATTGTAACAACGTAGAAATTAATATTTTTTGTATTACGAATTATGTACAATTATTGTAACAACGTAGAAATTAATATTTTTTTGTATTACGAATTATGTACAATCATTGTAACAACGCAGAAATTAATATTTTTTGTATTACGAATTATGTACAATCATTGTAACAATGTAGAAGTTAATAAATGAAAATGGGGACAAGTTAGTTTAATTTATCTTCATCGTAATGTTAGGAAGTCTTACACCTTATGTATCTCGGACCTAGTGTTAATTTTAGACCTTTCTGTCGATTTTTCATGAACTCAATACCAGTAGTTCAGAAATAGCAGTGGTTCTGAGATTTTACCCTAGTGGAAGCATCTCTGAAGTTCTAGTACAACTTCCACACAAAAAGCAACAGAGAGCAGGTATGCACGTATGCACTCGGACCAAAATCTCACGTATACATCACAGTTTTAAAATAAAGTAGTGCTCGCATACATCACGTATGCAATTCCAGGTGCGATTTCCACTATCGTAAGCTTTATCAATCACACCCCCCATCACCACTCACCCCCACCTGCGTATCATAATCTCAACGGTTCGGTCATCATGTTCGTGATGTGATCCTTTGAAAAAATCATTGAAATATAACGCCGCGATCCTCGAGTTGTATCTCGAATCGTCTTGTGTCATTTAAGTGAGATGACGATACGCAGTACAAGGCATGCATTGAAAAAAATCAAACAATATTCGACGGTCAAAAGTTTATACGTTCAAATGAAAATGAAAATATTCAGATATTCATCGATGAGCCTCGAGTCCAGACTGGTGCCTTCTACGACCTCGCGTCATCTCACGAGATCATCAGTAGTCGACAGCGGCGTTGAACTTCACGCATTCTATGAGGCCACGGTTCCGAGATGCACGTGGAAATTGTTCGGAATGAAATGAAAAGACCGAACAAAAATGTAATGGTGAATAACTGGACCATTAATGACGACCGAAATTTTGGAAAAAATTGTGTAGTTTATCGATTCTCTTTTAAAGCTTTCTACCGAAGATGTCAATGTAGTGGTGATGCTCGGAAGCACAAGGGATCATTTTTTATAAAAGCGAATAAGAAAAAACGCTGAGCACTTTTGAAAAATCCTCAATAGGGAAATACACAATAATCGCAATGATAGGAAAATGAAACTGCTGAGAACTCATGTAAACGATGGAACTGTGTTGTTCTCACCGCGATAGACGCCCATACCTTAGGCATGACTGAAAGCGCTCATTTTAATCATGAATTCAAGGTCTAGGGATATTTCACTCAAATTAGTATTCAATGGATTTTAAAGTTGGTTTAGGTACATTACTTTATTTTAGGTGCATAACTATTTTGCATTACTATTTAGGAATAATACTATTTTGGGCACATCACTTGGCCAGAAAAATAGAAATAAAAAGTAACCCTTTATGAAAACAGATTACCAATAAAATTAGCACTTCAGACAAATCTCCATTCCACATATAGGAAATAAGCGCCATACTCTGGTTTTCGATGCCTAGAAAACTGAGCTCAAGTGCCCGCGCGTGAGGACCAGCCGAACAAAACTTGGCGCTGAATCCCAATCCAATGGAACGTACCACGCGCCACACGGGCTGAGACGAAATCCCGTCTCGGGGAACTGCTCTCGATTTATTCCTTTGGATGTATGCGAACGCGAAACACGAGTATATCAAGTTAGGATGAAAACATGCTTTCCGTTTCTTCAGATGCAGGCGAACGGAAAGAAAGCGCTTCTTTTGACGGAAAAGAAAATTCTGATGAAATCCACGCACGTAGCGTTCTTCCGATAGAGAATCGTTTCTCTACATGTCCTATACTTTGGGATTTACTTATTGGGATATAAAAACGAAAATTGTGTAGTTACTGGTGCGTTTATAACTATATTGAAGCATACTTATCAAATTTTTTCGATATTAATTTCCGAACTTACTTGTACTTTCCACTGTTAGAAGTTTTAAATCCATTTGCAACGTTTTTGTGCCTGAAAGCGCTGTGCAATTACGTAAAATATGCCTCTTAGAACTTCTAGCTTGTTTTGTGCATTTCGTGTTCTCACTTCTTTCATTTTTTTTAATTTGGCATAACTACAGCGATAAAATACACCCCTTTTTCGTTTTGAATATCGAATGAAAAAAAAATTCCATTGCAGATTCCGTTGAAAATGTGCACATGCCCGAAACGTTCGAACTAAATGTTTTTACGATCGCTCATTTTTTTGCTACGACCAATTACGATGAAGATACGAATGAAACAAACTTGTCACTATTTTCATTTATAAATTTCAACGTTGTTCATTGATTGTACATAATTCGTAGTACAAAAAAGCGAACCACGGAACAATACAGTCGATTTCTTAGCTACCTCATTTCTAGTGAACCTGCAAAGCAAAAAGGATTTACCTAGTATTAAACTGAAGCATACAGACAACAACGAAGCAGCAGGCAGATGATCACACACTGGTTATCAATACAATTAAGTTTCCTAAGAATTTTATAACTATACCCACTCAGGACTTGGAAACTAAACCCACAACGTGATTTAAAAGCAGACAGCTCGTCCACACCACTGCTGTCAACAGAGCGGTAAACAGCTCGTCCACAACACTGCTGTCAACAGAGCGGTANGTCAACAGAAAAATTCACGTATTTTCTCCGAGCCCAGGTTAATTTGAGAAAGTTTTCACACAGAACATCCTTGGCTCCCTACAAATGAAACATTCAAAATAAATACCGAACGATAAATTTCGCAAAAAAATAACTCAAACTCAATTCCTTGCGGTTGAAATTTTCTAGGAGGATGAATTTAAAAATTTCCACATTTTTGTTCGCATGTTACGACACGTGTTTGCCGGATTTTCATCTTTCACCCGAAATGCCAAAAGAAAATGAGCTACGCAAGGCTTCGCATCAAGCTTAGTTCGTAGCTCGGCGGCGCTCGAAGCGAAACAATTCGCAAGCTTTTACAGGTTTTCGGAGACGCGACGATGGGGGTTGACAAATGGACAAGTAGGTTGACAAATGGACGAGTGGTCGAGTAGGTTGAAAAATGGCCGTCCACAGGTAGAACGTAACCAGTGTTGCGGGGCCCACGAACAGGCTCGGATGTCGGTCGTTTTGACAATACAGAAGATGGAATACGTTAGACAATACGAGAAGACTGCCGAAGGAGTCAACATCAGTAAAGAATACTCGCATGCACTTTTGCAAGAAGTACTGAACTTGCGCTGAGCGGCTTCGAGACTTGTGAATGAGCTGTAGGTGTTGGAACCCAAACAATTTGTCTTGAAGGTGGGACATGACTTGCTCGACATTCCCATAGCCTCTCCTTATTTTCCTAACTGGATAACAAAAGGATATTAGCCACGGGTGCACCGTTCGAGGTTCGGAAACAAAAGAGCACTCGGAACAAAGGAAGCATTTTGAGGTCTTAAGGTCGAAAAAAATCCACGGTTATGCAGAAAAACCGGTTTTTATACCCAAGGAATTTTGCTGAATACCCACCGGAGAAAACATGAATAAGAAGTATCACCAACAAGTTTGTAGTGATGTAAATAATTTATTTTTGTATGCACTGTAAATAATGATGTATAAAACTAGCTACGTTTTATGAAACATTTGATTGTAAATATTTGTAGAACATTAGTTATTATTTTTGCTAAACGTGGAATTCCAGTCATTTGCCAACCTCCGTACTTTCGAGATTTCGCTCTTTGCAACATGCGGTGTTTCCGAACTTAAAGGAGCCATTGAAAGGATTCCGTCCTGAGAATAAAGGAGAAGTAATGCAGAACGTGACAGTAAAGATAAACCCCATTTCAAAAATGTTTTCAGCTGTGGAAGGATCGGGGAGCTGGAGACGTAGAGGCGCAAGGGCCTTTTTTATGAATGGGATTAAATGCCCAACGTCCATCTTCGAATTAGAAAAATTTCTCATGCCAATGAAAGAAGTACATTCGATGTATGAAAAGAAAACATTTGGAGACCTGTCTGATTTCGTAAAAAAATCAGTGAATGTCATCTGAAAAACAAAAAATAGTTTCGCAAATCTCAGCTAACTATTTGCGACAGTAAAATACACTATGAAATGAGAGCGAACACTAAGAAACGACAAAAAACTTGGTACAGTCAGCCTGAGAATAAGAACATTTGTCTCCGTTTGGCCATAGGATTATTAATGGTTAGTTAGTTTAAATGAGCGATCTCAAATGAGTGATAAGAAGGGACCATTTAGAAGGAACTTTAGAAAACGTGGAATCTATCCACAAAAAGGGTTAAGGCTGAATTTGAATTCTATTCAGGAATAATGACTATAAAATGCAGTTTTGAGTAATTGCACGCATTTTATACTATTACAATTCAGCTACGAAAAAAATTAGGACTAAATTTTTCCCGAGCAAGAGTAAGTACGGATGGGCACTAATTAAAAATTTTGTTAAAAATTTTTTAATATCCTCATAAGCTAAATGACTTGGATAACCATAACCATTTTTTTTGAAAAATTATTCAAAATGCTAATTTATTTACCAAAAGACACGCACGTCGACAACAGATTTTTTTTTTTTGTTATGAAGTTTTTTATTTCGTGTGACGTTGGTGGACAGATTCGTCCCACTGCGTCGGACAAGGACATCCACGAATGGTAATATTTTCTCCCTCTTTCTGTATTGCAAAATAAAGTTTAAAAGACTTGTTGACATAATTCAAGGAGCATTCCGTGTACAATTTCTATGAAGACCATGAAGGTATCATCCGAGTATCGCCGATCGAATTCAAATTTGAAAGGACGCGGGCATGATTCTAAAAATTCGTCATCTAAATTACACGGGAATATGCATACAGTGGGTCAAATAAGTATTCGTAACGTCATGAAAAAAAACAA
>VOMN01110453.1:0-10263 GCA_014899125.1 Orchestia grillus
AAATGTAGCGCCGCTACCGCTACATGTAGCGCGCTACTGCCCACCTCTGGCTGTCCCTAAGGTGAAGGGTTTCGTTTCGTGGGTTTTATTTATCCATTTGCTTAGCCATCCTCAAAATTACTTATCATTGCCGCACCCCAAGGCAAGATTGCTGATAAACCTCTAATGTTTGAAAAAATCCTCCGGTACTAGTAACTAGCTTAGTGATGTAACTAACAGACTTTATTATTATTATTCAGTATACTTCTCATTATCATTTGCTATGTTACAGTTATAACTCACTGCTTCATTGCCTTGAATGCCCTTACCGCTTGTTTATTATTGTTCACCAAATCAATAATTTCAACGCTATTACCACGTACAATCAGTACCTCATTTTTAATTGAGTATTTTTACAATAGTTTAAAAGGCTTAGTGCGTTCATCATGTATAAAATTACACAAGTAGCGTCAGTTTGTCACACACAACGCAAAAGTAGGCTCCTTGATTAAAAGTTATCTAAGCCCGGATTCCAAATCTTAAATTTTTTTCAAATCAGTTCTTTTCCTGAACCTTACTTAAGTTACTTTTGAGAGTCATCATGCGTGACAGAGCTTGGTCTTGGTATTTTTTTATATTATTTACATTGGACGGATTCCGACTCTACCTACATCTATGGTAGTAGTTCTATAACAACCACAAAAGTGTTCAATTAATCGCCATCACCCACGACTTGAATTGGAAATTGATATTTGAACGCGTAAAATTTCAACGCGCATAAACATGGTGACACAGAAATATAGGTGCTTTTGAAATGCGTAGTGGGAGCCTTATAATAAAAATTTCGTTTACTCGAAGCAATTTTTAAACATTGAACACGGGGATTACTGTCTCTTAAAATGCAAGTTGTAGTGGTTTAATTTCTGTCCATGATATTTTCTGTTGCCTCTTCTCTATTTTTAAAGGGTTTTCCAAAAGCTCCTGAATCTCTTTGTCACTCTGCATGTATGGGAGCGATTTGTAGAACATACCCGTGCATTCGAAAAGCATCAAAATCATGAAATTTAGATATATTTCACCCATATGTTGTCTTAGAATTAAGGATTAGATTTTTTTAGTTCAGCCCTGACGCCATCAGCAGGAGAACACGGTACATCGCATGAACATCCGCACTTCCATGATGTCATCGAACTCGACAGCCTCAGTCTACTCTAATCCTAATATTCTTATCTTAATATTTGTCTTACCATGGTTTAGTTTCATGCTATATTATTTTCATGCTTCATGTTACAGCGTACAAATGAAACAAGTCATTAATTAGCACAATGTTCTGGCTCGCTATTGGAACCTCGTTAATCGAATGTAAAAATAATCAAATTTTTATCTTTAATTCTTAATCGACCAAAAGGACCTTACGATCCCGCTAAATGAAGAATACTGGTAGCTTTCCGTGGAAATCTAAATGAAGGCCCATTGACATATGCATAAGGCTGCAGCTAATTGTTTATCAGTCTAAATCCAGCCTTATTGCATGTATACATAAGGCTACAGCTAGTAGTTCGTCAGTCTAAATCCACCCTTATTGCATGTATACATAAGGTTATAGCTAGTAGTTCGTCAGTCTAAATCCACCCTTATTGCGTGTATACATAAGGTTACAGCTAGTAGTTCGTCAAAGTCTAAACCCAGTCTTAGTGCATATACTGCATACATAAGGCTGCAGTTAGTTTCCCGTAAATAGTTAAATGAAGTTTTATTGATATACACACAAGGTTACAGCTAGTTGTTCGTCAAAATTTAAATGCAGCCGTATCGCAGGAATAACTTGATAGTTCAAAGGTTCCAGGTAGGCCAGGCGTCTGCCGCGTGAATGTTGCAGGTCAGAACTGACTCATCATGAAGACTGCAGCTGCCTCGTGAATAAATCTTAGCTGGCCTTTTTTAGAAGAAATGTACTCATTTAGTGGCAGAAAATGTCAAGAGAATATTAATGGCTCTCACGGAAACACACTCAAAAAATATTTGACTTTCAGGAGAAAAAATCAGATCCAAGATGCAAACGATTGCAATGTTAAATTCATCAAAGTTATATTGTATATCTCTGAGCTAATGATCGACTTCGTCTCTAAAAAATAAGCATCGTAATTCTATGATGGTCGTAAAATATTCAAGCCTACTTCACTACCGTATTTTCTACTTAGCATCGAACTCGAGCAAATTTTACGATTGTATTAGATGACACCATGAATTTAATTCACTACGTAAAATATTTCTACACTGTCCAAACGTAGAATCAATATCATGTTTTCTCGAAGAATGTTCTTTTCAAAGTCCAGCGTGACTACCGTCTTAGCCGTAATTTACCTTTTCCAGCGCCTCGAGACCTGCTTCAGAACTCCGTCTCAGAAGAGACCAAGACTCTTAACGCAAATCCGATGTTAGCGCAAGTTTTGACAAAGCAATTACGGCGAGTAAGTTTGGGGTCACAACTCTAACCCAATTACGAGGCAAGAGAAACGGCATCCAACTTCTCAAAAAGTCTACGGCAGTTTCTTGAACTTTTTGGTCAGGCCACTGCAGACCTTATTTCACAGGCGTCCCTCAGGCGAGGGAAATTCTCAAGTGTTCCTTGCATTCCCAGTAAAACTCCGTAATAGGCACCATTTTTTATTGCATTATGTCGGACCATAACAGGGTACACCCAAGTCTGGATAAGGAAACAATTTGACTTATCTCATGAATGATTACCTGTTAATAAATAAATACGAATTTTAGAGCAACAAAAACTTGCGTTACGATGCAATCTGTATCTAAACCTGGATAAAGTTACCATTATTATTATTATTATCATCAGTTAGTTTAAATCCTCTTAGCTACATGGCATGCGATCTTAAGAGTGACTGTAAAAAAAAGAGAAAGTATATTCACGGTGTGTTCCCACACGGGATCCCGAGTCCATAGAAACAGCGCGGAAAAAATGAAAATGAAAAATACAAACAAAGGAAAGACAACAAAGAAAGTCAGAAAAATGAAAGGAGAAAAATGAACACGAAGAATAGGATTCTAAAACCCGCGAACGTTTGGAATATAAATACGTATATCTAATCCTGTAAGGAGAAAAACATCTATTTATTTCCAAAATAATTTTGGCTGAGAAAAAACAATTTTGGAAGTTAGAGTAAGAACATGTGTTTAGTAGGAGCACGTATACTTTGACTAATCGGTTTTGTATTCAATGACTTAATAACTAACTTATCAGAAAAGAATATACCGAAAGCATGTAAAAGACTGGATACACTCAACCAAGGCTCAATCAATATAGTACAATAATTTATGTTCTTTCTCACTAAAATACTTTAACACATACAATCCAAAATTCTATTATGAAAATTGCAGTAGAATCCTAATCATTTATTTATTCACCGTAATAAATTACAAAAAATTGCTTTCTAGAGTAACGTTTTACAAAAAATCAACACTCGTCTGGTTTGATACAGGCACATGTTTATCAGAACGCGGAGTCTAACAGAACTGCAGTTTATTAAAGATATTATTTGTGATACCATCTTGTTTGTTCCCGTACACCGTGATCTTCATCTTCCATGTTGTGCTTGTTTAAATACGATCCCGGTGTTTTTCGGCCGTTTTTTACTTCTTCCTAATTACGTCTCCGAGCACATGAGGCAGAACGATTTTACTCCTGTTTTTTTTTTTTCACGTAGACAATGAACGGTATCGAAATTGTGGCTAATGACCTACTTTAAGCAAAGCCATTCATTTTGAAGGGTCCGTATCTTACATCATGACCTAACGCTCGCTTAGTTTCATCAACTTCTTGCGTTGCCGATGAAACTTCTTCGTCACTTTACATCACTGAATTACTTTAAAATGGAAACCTTTCACCAGGTTTAGGAATCGAAACTCAAGCGTCTCTTGGCTCCGTCTAATCGATCCCTCTTGGAGATGTTTCGTCTGAGCGTGGTCCTTTTAAATTCTGAAACACGGTCGGTGCTGATGGAATCTTCATCACAACTTTCTGAACTTTTTCTGGTACTCTCTGATGTTGTCTCAAGATCCTCGTATACTTGACCACCTTCTCCCCGAGTCGTTCTTCCTCCCAAGTGTGCTAGACCAGTAACCTCTCCTGAGGTTAACTCGATATTCACACGGTTGAAAAATTGCTTAAACTCCTCTAAGGTCTTCGTGTAGGTCTTCAAAAGTTCCTGAAGATTTTTAGCTTCATCGTTTCCATGCAGCAGCATCCCTCGACTTCTTCGATCAGGCGTTGCCAAAATTCCAAAACGCGAAAGCGAGTCATCAGAATCTGGAAGGTAACGTTCATCCCTCGATACAATGGCAGAAATTTCATCTTCGAATGACTTCCTCATGTTCATCACTATTGCTCTCGTGACAGCCGAGTCAGAAGAAAACCTCTGCAGGTGACGGTGACAGGAATCGTCGAAGCTACTCAAAGCCTTGGTAACCATTTCGTGGGCCATTAGGTCCTTCAGCGGCTGCACTTTGATGGTTGCGACTTCTTGAAAATTAGGCAGATCTTCTTCTGCCTTACTGCAACACATGCCCATTTCGAGCAAGGCCTCACAAGTAAATTTAGCTCAAAAATTAGGGTGCTTCGGGGTTCATACACTAGAGTAATTTCATCAAACAGTATGCACGGGATGTACTACAGCAGTGCAGTGGTGTGATGCGTAATTAATTCGAATGATTCTGAGTTTTGTCTAGCTGGGAAGCGTAGGACATCCGCGAATTATCTTCAAATAGTGAAGTGTGAAGATGCAATCACTTAATCCAGCACTTCTGATTTGACGCGAGCACTTCCAAGAAATACGAACTTTTTGAGATCTTTGTAAATGGTAAGTGTGTCCCAACACAATTGTACGTTAGGGTCAAGTTTTTGAACTAAGAGCCTTTAGAAGCTAGATCTCCCGCTGCACTGAATATTCCAGGTTGGTCCTTGAAGTTAACCTCCAACGACTCGAGAGCTTGGCAGACTGACTTATCATGGGGTTGGCGGCAGCACTTTATCGATGTGGGCGAGTTCTATAGGCTTACGAACTTCCGAATGTATTTTCTCACAATATTTCAGCCGAGAAAATCTTATCTTTCATTTAAGGCAACGAGACCAGAAGCCGACAAGCACAAGTCAAGTTCCTGACCGCTTTCAGGATTAGGACAACAGCTTACACGTTTATCTTGATAAACGCACCTAATCTTCTTACTTTTTCATGCGTGCTTGTTTGAGGTATACTTGATGCATATTCAATGTTATCAGAATGAATTTTCGCTATCTAGTGAGATTTTTTCGAACAGCTCTAATCAGAGCCCGTAATGCGCGTTACTAGAAAAAAGATAGGCTGTTGATGATTCTTGTAAACAGTAAAATGCTCGCAAATATTCATACAAAGATTGAAAAACTTATCTTTGACTTTTTCAAATTATTTTGTCGTACTTTCCACGAAATTCCTAATTGTTGGATGGCTGTACGCACGTGAGGCTCATTAAATTTCATATAGAATTTTAAAATAACTTCTGATGTAATTTTGAATGAGCTGCTTGCAAGTAACACAATTAAAAGTAACATTGCGCTGATTTAGTAACTTTTGGCCTTACGGTGTGTGTCATTTAGCGCACGACTGGTATTCATATTAGGGAGATCTGATAGTTGTATTCTGCACAAGCCTCCTAGATTCGTCACATCCGAGGCGTTGCCCTCGCCCGTTCAACACCATCAAGTCTCTAGGATTCATAACGGATTTGGTCAGTCTAGGTAGAATAGGAATCTTCCTCACCGCAGTTCTACGTGTCTCGTACTGAAATTTACCCACGTTTAATCACGGTCGTCCTATTGTGATGTAACATGCAGAGAGGCTGATGTGAAATAATTATTTAATTCACACCAAATTGAAATCAAATTTTTAATTTGCCATTTCATCGGCATTATGACTTCGAGGCCTACAGCAGTGAGATGATCCAGCTGTGTGTTCGAGCAATGTTGACGATATTCGTGAGTTACCTTACTCCATCACAAAATACCGTACTCCATCACAAAATACCGTACTCAATCACAAAATACCGTACTCCATCACAAAATACCCTACTCAATCACAAAATGCAGTACTCCATCATAAAATATCGTACTCAATCACAAAATGCAGTACTCCATCATAAAATATCGTACTCCATCACAAAATNATCTCTGTTCTCCATTACCTTCATTGTATACAAAAGCCTACAGCTACTTCCTCGTACAAAGCTAAATGCGGTCGTTCACCAAAAATAATTTGGTCGTTATTTGGTTAACACTCGTATTCAATCGGTAAAACATTAAATTCTGTTAGAACATCCTTAGGTTTTCAACATAGCTTCATGTGTGCTCGTCTAATGCTCATTAGTCTTAACCAAATCTAATTTCAATTTCAAATCATGCAACATTTTTGCTTCCTAATTCGTCGAAGCGTGATAACACTGGAATACTTGTTTCAGCGAATTTAATCCAGTGAGAAAAACTCTCATTAGGATCTTTTCTAATGAGAACTGACATAAACCTGTTAACGGTCACTGCATTCACACGGCATGTGTAATCGACAGTGACCGAGTGAATGCAACAACCAAGCGGACATCATATGATGTCAATACCATTAACAGGTTAATTATAGTTACATTCATTCAGGATATGCAAGGCATCTAAAAAGGCCAGCTAAGTCGCCAGACATGAACCCCACAGAAAGTTTGTGGGACCACCTATGGCGACAAGCTAGACGTCTAAAACATCGTCCAAAATACTGTGGCCGCACTACGAGATCCGTTGCTGTAAGAGTGATTTAAATCGACTAGGTGTACATTAGGACACTTGTAGACTCAATGCCGAGCATAATAGCCGCCATTCGTTGAGATCCTACACCATATTAGAAGGTAACTAATTTTTTGTCCAGGGAGTTCAGCAGTTTAGTTTTAAATTCTTACTCTTTCGTTCGAAATTGTGGTAAAAATACACACAAGTGCATAAAATACTAACGCTTGTACACACAATAATTTAGTCATCAAAAAAATATGTTGTTCCTTTTGAAGTTAAATTAAATTTGCTCAAACGCCATTGTAGTCCTTGCGTGGTACAGGGTTTCTACCTCACGAGCGCTCCACATCATTGTTTCTGAGTACTCCAGTCGGAGAGAAATAATGGGATTCGGAAAGATTACTCTTAATATTTAACGAATGTCTTCGAACGAAGCTCATTTTTGTAAAATCATTCCTTCTATAGATAAGGTGGTGAAAATCTTGCAAAATCTGGATGGTTATCATAAATTCTCAATGGAATGATAAGGATGTAAAAAATCTCAAAATTCACATTCAACAGCTCATCGCTCCATTTTACATTCCGTGTACCTCTTAACTCAAACTGCACATGTACCTCAAACAAAAAATACTTTTTTGCAGTAATAAAAACAAATCAATATCGTGAATTAACTGAAATGATTACGCACACGATTTCAAGCATGCATTTGCAAGTCAGATATAAGAACCAGTAAAATTTGACATCAGATTCGCAGCATATTTTTTTAATTATCATCTTTGCCCCCCAAAGAAAAACCTAACTTCTGAAATCAATGCTCATTCAATTCTAAACGCTTTTTACACCACGTTTGAAGTTTGACTGATTCTTACAAATGACCAGATTTGAAGTCATCTAGTCTACCGGCTACCGGTAGAATTGCGCCATCTTCTGCATTACCGATCACGGATGAACGTATACATACGAATAAGAATTTTCTACATCACTCTGCTTCTGATTACTTTTATTGTCAATTTCGACCGATGTGCTGTCCAGTAACTGATCTCACCTAGCTCTATAATTACAAGCCTGCCAGTAAGCTTACGAAACCAAATCAGGGTCAACTACTCAAATTTTTGTTATCGATTTTAGAGATTTTATCAACATAACCGAGTCAGTTGCTGGTGCATTTTATCAGAATTTCGAAAATTAGATTCACTGTAACTGTAGTTGTGCTCTTCATTTTTAGCTGTTTTCTGTCTTTAGAACTTCAGTTTCCAATCCAGCGTTTCACCATCGAATACTCAGTCAAAAACAGCGCTCGGCCTTGCAACCGGCTGCGGGTGACCACCCCAGCATTCGCGGTTGTCTCAGGCTCGGAACTGCGAAGCGGCGGCGCAGGAATGTCCAATTTGGGGCAGGCATCATTTGCGCAGCCACTGCACCGCCAAGGCCCAGACATGTGTACGAGCAGCGAGGCCTCCTGCTCTGGCCTGCCGCAAGTTCCAGCCAAACAGGCCTGGGGGCGCTGCCCTGCGCAGCCTGTCCGCCGCACGGTTCTATATTGACGACGGAGGCCGAGTGTATTTTGTCTACCGTGTATTTGCACCGTCCTGCGCAGCCTAATGCTTCAAATTACTGCGTCGATCTGCCGTGTCAAGGGCTTTACTGCCGGGATCACCTGCAATGCCGGAGGCAATTTTTAACCAGGTATTTTTTCTTATATTTTAGAGCTTCAAAATTACGAACGCTTCTTGACAAGCAGTAATCATTTAATTCACGAAGAGCGTTAAATTTGAAGCGTTCACTGCGCAATGTATCCTGCATGCGAGCTTTCTTTAAAATGTTATCGCCTTCCTTCAATATGCGCTTCACAGAGAATTGGTTTCACATTTAAAATAACCAGCACAGCGAATGGTCAACCTGTATTCAAATATTCCTCGATACTTCGTTTCATGAAGTTTCCATTTCATTTTGTTCTATCACGAACATGCACCTGTCGCGCTCGGGTGGTTTTTCGTTGGCAATTTTATTGGTACAGAAACACTGCGAATAGAGAGCTCACAAAACAAAAGAAAAACTCGAGGGAGCACGACTGAAAAGTATAAATCCTTATGGGACATAAAAGATTAATTAAAAAGTTGTTCTCGACCTTCCCTGTATCATCTCCTCAGGCAGGACTGAGTGGAGATGCATGTATGTATCATTACGAAAACGCGAGCCTTCATTGCAGTAATTACTGCACTGCGTCGTCGGGCCCCTGACAATGGCTTGTAAAACACCGAGTATAATTGGGCTCTTGGCTTGTGAATGAAATGATTTCCTCTCACGTAATGATAATTCGTTTTCGTTCCTGCTAATTAGTGAGGAATTTACGTAAGCAATTCATACAACGCGCGGGGCATTTCTCCCTAAATTAGGTTGTTCTAAGAACCAAGAACCCAGGTATGAATATCAAATCGCAGCTGTACAACCCTAATGGCGAGAAAAAAAAATAAGAAACCCAGTATAAACATATTCATTTAAGTATTTTTTACCTGGACTTTAAGATTAGCTAGATTTTCTCCTCTGCTAATTGGAAATAGGTTTGAAGATTACAAGTTCTACTTGCTTTGAGTCCGTCGATAACTCCGACACGATTTTTGCTCATGGCAATTAAGTGTAGTTTGCTAACTCTTTTTGCTGCAAAACAATAGAACGTGCCCATTATTCCGATAAAACTTTGCTATTGTATTCGTCTGGTACCTCATTTGTTATTAGTATATGTAATTTGAAGAAAGGCAGATTTAAAAATTTATCGACCTGGCCACAAATCTAAGTTCTAGGGTTGAAATTTATTTTCCCTTTGTGCAGTTACCAAGAAATGAGATATTATGGTTTCAACCAATGGCTAAGGGAAAAGTGAGTTTTTGACGTATAATTATTCGTCGACCGCTTGTCTTCATTTTCGAGTTAAGTTAATGAATCGGGTACATATGTTCAATGATGCACGTTAGAGCCAATAACCGAAATTCCAATATTCAATGAGCGATATACCTATCGAGGAGGTAAAACTACTAAGAGATCTAGGCATCACTATCACTTAAAAAATTCAAGCATGACAAGCAAGTAGAAAAGTGTCAGGAATGCGAGCAGAATTTTCGGTTCATCGCAAGAAACTTTTAGTATAAGTCGAAAGACACAATGCTACCTCTTTACAAAGCTCTAGTCCAACCACATGCAGTACGACTCCGGTCTCCTACCATACGTTGAGACGTCAATGAAATAAAGCGAATTTGGTGCAAAGCGGTAAAAATGATCCCTGATCTCCGGAACTTCAGCTACGAACAGCGTCTCCAACGGCTGAAACTCGTCTCGCTGGAACAAAGACTGCAAGGTCAACTCTTCGAGGCCTGCAAATATCTTGACACGTTGGCCGCGATTTATCCATACTGGTAAAATTTCATGTCGACGAATATCTCCGTTGTGAATGTAAAAATGAAGTATTTTGTTTT
>VOMN01110455.1:0-11741 GCA_014899125.1 Orchestia grillus
AGGAAGGAGCAAAAGAGAGCGAGGAAGGAGCAAAAGAGAGTGAGGAAGGAGCAAAAAAGAGTTAGGAAGCAGCAAAAAAGAGGCATAGTCAAAAGGATATCGGGCAAAATACTACACATGTATAAATCAAATAGAGGCTCCGTAGCGCAAGTGGTAGCTTATTCATGAGAAATCGGGTTCAATCCCGAGCGGAGCGATTTAATTAAGAAGGAAAGTTGAACCTTAGATTGTTTTACACGTGGCACACCAGAATGCTGAAGTCTGAGAGCCCGAACCCTTCGTAAGGATTTTCAATAACAAGAATGTCCCGTCTCACCTGGTGCGAGTTGGGGTCGTTCTCATCCTCCATGATGGAGATCTGGCAAGCTAAGAGTCGCCTCAGAGCGTTGATGAGATTCCCCTTCTTGCCAATGATGTAGCCGACCTCGGGACTGCTCAAAGTCACGCTCGCTCGCACCGCCGTGTACCGCTGCACCGTCTGACGTATAGAACCTCTTTTACTTACACTCCCATACCAGGTAACATCGAGGCTTCGTTGAAATAACACAAGAGAACACTCATTACCTCAATGTTTAGAACCCAGTGTGTACTGAATAATGTTTATACTAATTAATCAACGAATAAAAAGTAATACATTTTTCAGAGCTACTTTCAGAAGAAAGTACTTGGGTCATTACTGTAACGCTGCATGATACCGACAATTTGACATGATGTTATGCCGTCACTAAGGAGAACTTGAAGATCTTTCCTCGAAACCACTGTTAGGGATAAACTTGCCACAAAGGTATTCGTGACTTGTTTGAATCAATTCAATATTTACCAATGTCAGTTATCAATTTTTGTTACTCCCACTTAAAAATGGGACTAAAATATGAATATGCACAGCGAGTGCGTCGTGATGTTCAACATCAGTAAAATAACAGCAACCTGCCCGATGATCAGAGAAGTTAGTAAATACTTGCAAAACACGTGCTATTCACTAAATTCTCCGTTTGACAGAGCTACATTGAAAAACTATCCCCATTCTTCAGAAGGACGACTAAAATCAATCTAACGCATACATTTTCAGATAAGGCTTTCACTAACCAACAAATGCCAGTTATAATCCACGAATGGTAAGTGGCTGGATTGTGTCCAAATGGTAAGTGGCTAGATTGTTTCCTAAATTCTCGAAAAGACGGTGGCCGAAGAGCCATCAAGTGCGACGAAGCCTCGCCTCCAGCATCAGAAGCTTATGAATACCAAGGGTGTTCCACTGATGCCTCGGTAGACTGATGCGGTCTAATTCACAATGTGGACGACATTTTCCAGTATTTTGTGTTTCAGCTGAAGTTTTTACCAATCATATGCAAAAATGAAGTTCGATCGTCGTTTTTTCTCAAGTACACATTTCTGAATGGAAGATAGCTTTCATAGACAAGAAAGTGACCGCATAAAATGGAAGGACAGTCGATCTCATGAAATTCTTAGTTTTTTAAGCTGAGAGCGTTTGAACACGTAAGTAAAATTAGAAATTGGAAATAATTCATAGGAATAAACGGTAAACATTCAGGATATTATAGAAAGGTCGTTTTTCCATCATATTAGGTGATTTATTTCATAGATTTTGGACTCGAAAAACATATATTCTAAGCAGCAAAATTCATTAACAAGGAAGCAATATTTTAGACTAAGCTTTACAAGCAGTAGAGCCATATTGTACAACACTCCGTGTACAGGAAAACCCTCACATTTTAATAACGTTCTCGCAGATTTACGAGCTCGAGAAGGATAAATTCAGAAATTCTAGACAAGAGTTTCTTATCTCGGAAAAACGATGTTTCACAATACATTACAGAAATTGGTCAAGCGTTCAGGCATGACTTATAAGACGCATCAGAATTGAAATGCCTAAATGCTTGACCCATTAAAACTGGGGAAACTGGGGAATCTGGGGATATGAGAAGACTTTAAAAAGTTAGGAAAGCAGAGTTAATTCATAGTAATTAGTAAAAAGCTAAATGAAGGCAGTTCGGGAAAGTTTGGGATTTGAAAGTTAGTGAATAACGTGCGCGATGAACCCAGCAACAGGTGGGGGTCAGAAGTGAGAGCAAGAATTTCGAGACAAGAGTAGGGAGTTCAAGCCAAGAAGCCGTGAGAATGTGTGGCTCAAACCCGGCTCATTAACAGCGTTGGGCGGGAAATTTTAAACTTGGCCCATCAGTGCAACGCCGACAAAAATTTTGGACTTCTCTACCAACGCAATGCAGGCAAAAGTTTGTGCTTAAGCCTCCGAGGTTGTGACCATATGAACACATCAGCTAAAAGAAACGTTTTCCACATAGAAACAGCCCCCCAAATGAAGAACTCAATCCAATTTTGTGAATAAAATAACGCCCAGGAAGACTCAAGAGATCGTCGAGCTGCTCTCACCTCCCCGTACAGCTCGTCCACCTCCTGGGGCTGCTCCTGCAGGTCCTCGGTCAGCACAGTCATGCCAAGGCAGTTGCGCGTCGGGGGGAGGAAGCTCTGAATTTCCTGCACACACAACAGTCGTCAAACTGTCTGCATGCATAGTAACCTCTGTATTTATAGTAACCTTTGTATTGATGTAGAAATCCATTGAATGCTCAAGTAACCTTACTCTGACAATTCGCAGGTTTGACAAATTATTCAAGGAAGGTAAAAGTTACTTGATCAATTCTCAAACCGGTAAATTGTTTTAGTAACTTTTGCTTTGGATATTCAATGCAAACACGCTTCAGGGAATGCATTATCAAGAGTTTCTAGACGTCTTTACATAAGGTACTAATTTCAACATATCTACCACCCATGTGGCCAAGTGTAATAGCAGCAGTCGTAACAACCCTTTGCAACATCAAAAAAAGGGTAGGTTTTGTTGCTGAACAGGTGCACTCTAACATACATATTTACAAATTAAAAAGATGATAATAGGTATTAACTATTCAAAAGTTATAACACGACATACTATTATCAGGTTCCTACAGCCCTATGATTGAACAATGAAAGTACTGAAGCATTCTTATTAGTTTCATGTTCATGGGTTGCAGGGCCTCACAATGCTTCAAGGTACAAAATCTCTGACATCAGCAAATCCTAAACATCGCAGCCTGAGCCATTCAAACGTTTGCACTCGCTATCCAAATAACTCTAACATTTTACAACCTACTTCTTCTGATAACTCTCTCATGACGATCAGTCAAAATACATATATTTATTTACGAGTCACTTTCAAGTTTTGTAATTTAACTAACGAAAAAATTTAAATTCTCAATCACCTAGTACTTACAGTACTCGACCAAAGTTTACTCTGGGTACGTGTCAAACAAGGTGCAGTATGATAAAAGTGCTAAAGAAACATGGATTGTTACCAGCTGTAATATGAGGAAATTTCTCGATGTCTCTCTTAACCGGATGGGAATTGATTCACTTTGATGGAACCTAACAATAACAATCTAACAAATTATAGTCGATTTTTCACTTCTTTGCCCAATTATACTCCAAAACCTTCAATTCAACAAAACGGAATATATTTTCAAGAGCAATATTTAGGTCATTTGAAACTACACCTTTTTCGAACATTTTTTAAAAATAAGTCACAGGTACAAAACAATGTGAAAACTACACATGACACATTTTTCACATTCAAAATTGAATATTCTGGAATTCAATCAAAACTCTTGGATATGTGTTGATTCATTTCAACAAAGCCAAATGATTACATTAAAAAAAATGCAAGCCCATAAAAATTAATATATTTTATGACACTTTCACCATGCTGCAACTTGTCTGACACGTACACAGGGGAAACTTTTTATAGAGCACTGTATACATAACAGGAATCACAGTGGTATTGTTCAGACTCATTCAAAAGCTCGTATGTATGATACCCTCACTATTTTACAACAAATTTTCAACCTGCTGGAACACTACTTTCAAAAAACAAAAATACTTGCCTAACAACATTCCATACACCCAACTGCACCATACACATTCTACAACTAGCAAATTCTGGGTGCACAAGTACATAATGCACCAGGTAAATAACGCAAGAACATCACCTGATGTAGCACGACGTAGTTCTGGACCCTGTACGCACAGTCTGGGCCAAGATGACCAGACCGGCCACAGGAGAAACAAGTGGGTGGCTTCACTGAGCCATTGGAGCAAAGACTAGGGCGTACTGGGACCGAGCCGCTTGTCTGCAAGATGTGAAGCTGATTAAAAATCTGAAAACTTTGTTGACTTCTCATGATAATGCTGCTCACTCTTTACTCAAGTTCATAAGAAGAAAAAACTGTAAATCAAGGGAATATCAAACAAGAGACTTGAGTGTTAGATTACAGCATGGTGCCAAAGCTATGAAATAAGTATCGAAAATACCAGAACCAAAATTTTGTAAGAAATTCAAGAATTTAATCTAAAATATTTTAACAAGATATGAAAGAAAGATATCAAGAGTTACAAGAACGAGGACAAAATTTTCTGATGAAAACTATGAAAACAGGAACAGAACATTATCAAGCTAAATTCATTTAATGCAAAAATTGGACTAATGTTATACTAAATTTATCAAGTTAACTAAATCTATTATACGTGAATAAGTGGCATAACAATGCAATAATTCACGAAGATAAAATCATAGTAAGATTATTTCATATTTTAATTTATTTGTTTACCCAAACAACGATGGTACTTGATTTCACAATCTGAACTTATGTTCTCACGGACCTTGACCGCGTGTATCATCTCGGAGGACTCGACTGCGTGAATGAAACGACCTCTGCCAGTAGTGCGATTTGATATTTTATTTGTATTCAGCTTCATGTATCAGCGTGTTCTCTTACGGTAACGATATGGCCGGGCGGTCAGGTCGCGTAGAGATCTAACGATACTCCGAGGGGACAATGAAACTTTTTTATAATCATATATCATAAATTCATTAATAAGGCATTTTGAGCCGAGCGGGAAGTACGCTAAAATGACAAAACTTGGTAAAAGAGGCCAGTATAAATATTACCTAGCGAGTAACTGCCTAGTCGTTCAAATGAGCTTGCATTAACCAGAGAGTGAACGAGCTAGAAGATTAGACACAACTAATCCGACTAGTATTGAACTGATTTAACTCAGACTTCTATCTCCCCAACTCTCGTGCATTGGCGGACTGTTGAACTCACATACAGTAACTCGGACCGACCAACTCAAACGAGCTGCCCCAGGTGGGCTATCGCAGTATTTTAATAAAGATTAGCTATTATATCCCAGCTCACAGTTTGAGCAAGTTCTATCATTCAGCCGGTTCTCGTTCTCAGACCTATAACAAAGTATCTAGTCTGACCCCTGCGTCCAATGGCCAACCGACCTCTAGCTCTGCCCCTCTCTCAAAGACTGTCTATCTCCCAAACTGCAGCATGTCCCAAGTCTTGTATAGTACCTCGAGACGCATTCCTACGGCCTACATTCGGGCATGTGGCCGTTGTTTGTTATTAACGTTTCCTATATTGTCTAAATTCCTTCAATTTTTCTTCGGTCATAAGCCTGAGCTAGGGCAAGAGCTTGCCGTCAGTGCCTCCTGCCCATGTTTGGAATACGCACAGTGTCTCACATACCATCGCACGAGCAGTAGGCCTATTTAGCCTAGAATACAGCCTGCTATGAACATGTCTACATATATACAATGAACATCTAATTTTCTACATGTGTGTCTTGTTTCACAAACCATGACTATATCTCTATTACCAGAGAGAATTTGACTATGTATTGTTGCATAAGTCTTGACACTGCGACAGATCTCAAAAAACTTGACTGTATCTCAGTTACCTCAGTGGACTTAGCTGTGTCTCCATTATTCTATGTAATGGGGCAGCATGAATGAATGTAGATTGCTAACTGCTCACCGTGAAGGCATATCTCCTCCAGAGGTCAGGGCATAGTTTCTTGACATGCCCTTTATTGTGGCACACCTCGCACCTGTTCCAAGGGCAGGTGTTCGGGCAGTAGGTGTGGTACTCACCACCGCACTGCAAGGAAACCAAATAGTTACTGATGAACTTATGCAATGACAAATTAAATACAAATGGTTCTACCAAACCATTGTTTCCATTGGAAAAAATTATGGTGAGGCATATGTGACTAATAACCATAACCCCTCCCTTGGCAAGGACATGCTAACTGGTCATTATTCAATTTAAATTATTCAACTTTGTAAGGGTAAACTCACAAAATGTTTTATTTAAAATAAAATAAAAACTGAAAGAGTTTACTCATTCTTCTGTGACTTCTCTGGGTGAAAACCAACCACTCCTGAGTGTACTCTAACATCTCAGGCAAATGAAGTTATCCCAAAATGGTGTGTTTTCAGCTGAAAACCCACTGGAGAAGGAACTTATAGCATTCAAGAGTACTCAAAAATCTATATAGTGCATATAGCAAATTAAGTGGCAATAGAAATTGTACTGAGCTTTATCTGCTCACAAACTAAATCCAATTCCACCGACAATAAAACTAATAGGTATCCCAATGGGTAATTAAAAAAATGACTACATGCAATATGATTTAGAAAGAGAGCTTCCTGTTCATCTAATATACCTAGCTAAAAATAAAAGTGCACTTTTGTCAAGAAAAAAAATTCCCAAAGGATATTAAGAAAGCATCAAATGTCCTGGAAATATTTAAAACAGAAAAGACTATCAGAGAATTTTCCACAAAGTACAACCATGCAACACACTGTCACACTGCATCTGTCAATTTACCTCTAGGCCAGTTACACTGAATCACACCCACAGCCACACTGCTGACACAAGTCAACCCTTCCCTCAGTAAGGGTGGACTAACTCTGTTTTCCTAGTTTGTACTTTTACATTCAAGTCAAGTATTTTGAGAAAATTTCAGATAGAAAATTAAGGTTATTTGTCCTTCCTTGACCTCTCACAGCAAGAACAAACCATCCTGAGTGCAGCCATACATCTAAAAGAAGTGTAAAGTTTGCTGAAAACTACATATTATCCAAAAAATAACTTGAGGAAGGAGTTAATGTTCAAAATTTAAATATTGATCAGAATTTTTTTTAAATGATGGACAATTCAACATGGCATTGATTCAGGGAAAAAGAAACTGCTAATGGACAGAATTACAATTGAAATTCTGTAAGACCAAATTTAAATATATACATGAATATATTTGAAATTAAAGTTTCATGCTTCATTTAAGATCAATACTTGCAAGAAGTACTTCATTTATAAAATTGCAAGAGTATATCTATACAAATGTAGTAGTCCCTTTTAATATCTATTCACTTGGTGAACAACTTTTCCATGGTAGTAGATATATTTTGAGTCCCACTTAGAAACCCAAACATAAAAAAAAACATGAAATCAACATTACCCATCATCTGATATTTCACCATTTGGCAAATCCGATTTCAGTAGCAGCTACATTGCTAGCTAGCAGCTATAGGAATTACTAGCTTCCTTCATGTGTGACAATGTACACTTTGAATCTCTCAAAATCCAAACTTCAGTCATAAGGCAACATGTGTAATTCGGCATTTTTACTTCGCTAGAGCCACCAAGATACAGGCAGCATTGATTAGTATGGCTGTGCAGGGTATTTTACTGCTTCTTTGACCCACTTTAACTCAAGCTCATTTTGCAACTTCTCTTGATCTTGTGGATCACTTGTAATTAGGAATTTTCCATGGTTTGACAAGCTTCAGGTGCAGATGTGATCAGATTTCCAAGGTTCAACTTGTGCTTGAAAATACAATTAATATATATATGTACTGTTAAATTTCTATGGACAACCTTTTGAGGGGGGGCTAGACAATGTTATTGCTAGCCAATAACTGGGAGAAGTATTAGGCCTATAAGGACCAATGTTAATCTTGAAAGACAATAGAAATAACACTGCTTAATCTTAAACTTGCAATGTTTCATTCAAAACTAGGGGAAGATGCACAAAATATGAACACAAACGTCTGCACAACACTCTGTTCATTGAAAAATTAGGTTGGTCTTTTAAGGTCAACACTTATGCTCCACTTTAATGACATACATAAAGCCAAAACCCATGCAGAAAATAAACTCACCCTGAAGCAGCAGTTCCTGGGACACTTCTCCCTAAGGTAGTGGCTGGTGTCCCCACATAAGTGGCAGTAGTCTAGCTTCTTGCACTGAGCCAAGGTGTGGTCATAGGCACGACACCTCTTGCAGCGCCTCACCTGCCTCTGGTCAAAGTAGCGAGGCTTAGCCCGGCCACCAAATGGTCGGTCTGGGAAGTCGTCAACTTCCAACTCCCACTCCATCATGTCATCTGTGTCACAGCAGAAGAAATACATTGAATGGTAAACATAATTCAAATTAATAATAAATGTTAGATAAACAAGTTTAGATCATATGAAATGAGGGAAGTACTGATTTAAACATAATTCATAGTACCAAGCCTATATTTAAATGCAATGTTGATGCTTAATTTGGAGCAATATCAAAAGTCATTATACATACCATAAAACTCTAGCATATCCCTCACTGGAATTATTTAAGGGGTATAACCATTACTGTGCAATAAATATGATAATCAAGGAACCACTATCAATTTTAATCAATTTTTATATTTAAATTCAACAAGGCATTCACATTTTGTAGAAATACATAAACTTGGGTGCACCAGAACGGTTACTTACCAGGCATTGTGCTATGCAGATGATCAATTTCATATTCCTCTGAAACGTCAGAATCATAAAAGGATGTCATGTGTGGAGTCCAGTGTGGCACACTTGGTGTTCTTATGCCATTTTTGCGAGTACTAGAGTAATCCATTGGCCAATGAACCCTTTTGTTTTGAGGTGTCTTCTTGGCACTTGTATCTTGGTCTTTTCCTTCAACTTCCAAAGAAAAATTGCAAACAGAAGAGCCATTGGGCAAGCTTTCTTCTGAATCACTTGAGTCCCCACATACAAAAGTGGTGCTACGTCGCTTGAGTGCTAGCATTTTCTTGGCGTTGGCATTCAATTTTGGTGAAGATTTTCCCATCTTTCTCTTAAGTTCTGAGAGAAAGCTTGACACATTCGAGTTGTTGCTGCATTTCCTACCACTAACACATGAAGATAGATCCTCATCCAAATTATCTGAGGATACTGAAATTACATCCTCATCTATTTTAGCTTTTTTAGATAATTCTCTATCATTATTGATGCTGGGGCCAATCCTTTTTCTAGGCATTTTCAAACAATGACTTTCAATATTTTTCACCTGTTTGGCTCCTGAGATACTGTACAACAGATGATTCCTTTTGAGGGAACTGTGTATATTATTGATGGGTGTGCTTGACAATCCAGCAACTCCAGTAAAATCACTTTTTGACGAGCAATTTGATTCAACACACTGAGCATTTTTAGTAGAGAACACATACCTTCCTATAGCAGGAGTTGAGACTTGTATATTTTTAATTGGAGACAATACTTCCAAACTTGATTCCCCAACATCACAAGGAGATGAAGGCTTCTCATTTGTCAACTCTACACAGTTACCTCCAGCTTCTTTTGACAAGTCATTTTTAGTTGAAGAAACAACTTGAGCACAAGTTGCATCTCCTTTAGAAAGTTTTACATCAGGCAAATTGTTGGAGACATTTTCCGAAGGCAATGCTGAACTCGGCAAAATTAATTCATTTTCACGTTGATTCAGTGAATGATTTCCTATTGCAGTGCTGGACTGTGGAGATTGAGTACCAAGAGGTACAAAGTCAGGGTTTGGCTCAAAGTACAGTTCAGAGTACAGTCGCATTTCCAGCTCATGATCAGCTTCAGAATCAGACTCTGTACAGCCTGATACTTGACTGATATCAGTAGAGCCGTCTAATTTCATTGTGACGATTTTGTTGAAATTGTTGTTCCATAAACTGCTGTTCTGAAACAAAACAAATGTGCATTACTTTTTCATCAGAATATGTATTTCAACCACAAAAATAAAAAATAACACTACAGCTACAACAAAAGAATTTTTAAAATGAAATGAAAATATGAATGGCCAAATTATATTAATAGAAGAGCAACACAAGCCATGTTATTCATAAAATTTATTTCTACAAAAACCTAATTTCAGCATAATTTGCCTTAGCATATAATTTAGCGCATGTCTTATAAAATTGCACAAGAAAAATATTTTTAAAAAATATAAGAAACTGGTAAAACAAAATAGGGCAAATAAAAAATTGTGACTCCAACCAAATAAAAATGAGACACAAAGAAGAGCTGAATTACCAGGGGAATCAGTTGAGGTTATTATTTAAAACAGGCTTAAGCTTGTGAATATATATAGACTTCAAAATTTGTACATCTGTGTAACATTTTGCCTTTGATAGGATAGAAAATTGATTAGCAAAAACTGGGCTATTGTATTTATAAGATTATTCAAAGAAAGCTGAAAATGGCAGCACTGACAAAACTGCACCTATTCTGAAGCTCCTGCCAGAATGCTTGCTGACTGGTACACAGAGTTGGAGACATAAATCCAGCATACTCTGATGCACAATGTGCACAACTGATCTTATGAACAAGAGAAGCTTACATTTCAAGAATAAATTTATCATTATAATTACAAAAAGAACCAATTCTAAAACTATTCACTAAAACAATTTTTGGAGCACATATCTCAAAAATATTTTGCTATAACCACTGCCAGTTCCTTCCTCAACTTCCCAGATCAAGCATCAAAATATGGAAGTGAAATGTAACTTATGCTGTGCTGGCATTATGGTGTAATACCATCAAATTTCTAATATGAATGGTTTAAACATCTTTTATTATAACTTCTTCTATGTTTTTAAACATGTCAAAAATAGACTTCCAGCAATTCTAATACTAATGACATTATAAATTTTCTAAATTGGTATCTAATGACATCAAAATTAAGGCTCCACAGTGAGTAGGATGCTTTGAGTAGTTGGTTGCAGAAAAATAAATATAAACTATGTATTTTAATCTAGTGCATCTTTCTATGATGTATTCCTTTTATTGCTGGTGACATTTGAACACTATAACTCTTTGAGCATTGGGCTACTTTTTACTTCACAGTAGCACACTGCACAAATTGTTCTATTCATTGTACAGCCTTCATTTTGATGCAATTGAATGGGAATTTTATTTCTAAGTGGCAGAAATTTATTTTCATTAGGTTTATGACCAATATTATATAATTAAATGGAAAAACTGTGAAAATTGATTTACATTGTACAACCTGGCTCCTGCTTTTCCTTCTCAGTTGTGCTATAGAGTTATGTTAGGATTAGATTATGTTAGGAAAGGATAAGTTGGTTTAGAAAAGTAAGTGAGCAGATAAAAACATTTTTTTCAAGCTTTCAATTTTTTTTTTAATTATATCCAGGCAAAAACATCTAAAACTTACATTTCAAAGTGAACATAAGTGTTAAAATTTGGTTTTCTGGATATGGGAGTTAAATAAAAATACAAATAAGGCATCTGGTAGAAAATAAACAAATCAGCAAATCTTAAGCAGTCATTTAAAATTTAGGTTATTTTTAAAAATATAAATAGATTCTAGCATCCACAAGTCCATGTACTGGCAATGATCAAAAATTTTGAAATTTTCATCATGAATAGTACAATCTAAATTCAGTGCATGGTATCAAATTTTACTATGCACTTGAGTAGTAATTAATTGTCCACTTTGGTAGAAAACACCCTTATGTTGACTCACTTGTTACCATGTAATGATAGTTTTGTA